>JABWTJ010000746.1:112139-254991 GCA_016801875.1 Solanum sitiens
TATACTTATAGTGTAGGTGAGGGATCATGTTTCTTACATGATTAGTGTTGGTTTAAACTAGCTTGGAAGGTGATGTAATGCCTTGCACGTTTTAGCATATGTATTGCAAGTTAACTCCGATGGAAAGTATTTAAGTAATTATAGTAAGGTGGTAATTGAGCTAGCAGCTGCATCACCTACTTGATCTATATTATAGTTAAAGGGCCCAAGTTTGATTGACCAGATTTAGGCTTATATTTAGGGGCTCATTTGAAGCCCAAACCTATTAAAGAAAATGTGAATGAAAGAAGGCCCAACAGCCAAATCTGCCAATTGGCCATTATGGATAAAGCCCAAGTGAAACTAAGTAAGTACATGACCTCCTAAGATTTGTTTTACCATGTTATTGGGCCAAGTGTGTACCACCTACTTGCACTAATCTGTCCCAAGCTGATTAAAAGAACAAAGGAAAAATGGACAGCCAAGGTCCAATAATATTAAGTCCAAAAGGGCCCAAGTTAAAAGGACAAGCAGGTGGGGCACCTACTTGACATTATATGGCCCAAAATTGGTCAAGAGTGTCGGCCATAACACCTCCTTTTTCAAAGGATAAGGATCAAGTCTTATTCTCCATTTTGAACTTGCAAAATTTCAGATTTTCTTAAGTTTCTTTCTTGGTCTCTCTTGGCTTCAATAAGCAGCCCTAAAACACCTTAGGGATTCTTGAGTGCTGTCTCATTTTCAAGTAAGAAGTTTGAAGGAGAGTTTGAATTCTTGAAGTACAAGTTTAGAGGATAAATTTCCAGAATTAAGGTAAGACTTCAACCCATTTGTTTTCCTCTCTTTGATCATGTTTGGATTGGAGAATTTTGTATATATTTATCAAGAATTCATGGATGATGATAAATCTTTGAGTCAATATTCTCCTATTATGCTGAAAGATTTGAGATTGTTAGTGGCTGCCTTATGAATATTGTTGTTGAGGGCTGTTTGGGTATCTCTGGAAATGATGTTTGAAGTTGTATTAATGTGTAGAGGAAGGGTGTGGTGGTTCACCATTTATGTAAGGGTTGTATGGGCCTGATTTCCATCAAATATTTTTAGCTACTGTTTTGGAGAACCTTATTGTGATTAGCTGCTGATGTTAGCTTAATCATGACTTATGTTGTAGATTAGCACCCAATAAGGAAGGCTGAATCGTGATAGTGGTATTGGTCATAAATATAAGGTATGTAAGGCTATTCGATTATATATCCTTTTGGCATGAAATCTGCCACCTGCAATTAATATCAATGAAGTGATTCTCATAAGTTCTATTTCTAGAAAAGAAAGCATGGTGGCAGCGTACTATCTCTAAATAGCTAACAATATTTCTTTCCCCATTCTAAGTACATTGAACTACTTCATTATATGTTCACTACTCTATACTTGTGTAATTTTCCCTTGTGCTGTTATAGAAATGGTATTTGCAAAAGAAAGTTTGATGAATCCTTCTCCTAAGCCAAATTGAAGTCAATTGTGCCATTAAGGTCTTAAAGTGAGGTGTTGATGTTTCATAGCTCCTTATGTCATTGTTACTGCCTCAAAGTATTGTTTTCATGTATTCCACTACTGTTCCGTAATTTCATGTCTCCAAGATGATTATGACCACCAAATCAACATCTCAAAATGTTACGATTATCCAAAATAACATCTCAAAAGAGTTATGAACTGATTAACAATAATCTCAAAGATTAAAGAATCTAAGTGAAGAAATCTATATAATTAAGGGTGGCAGCTCAGGGGCGAAAGCCTAGCATGGGCCGATCCCTATTGGTATAGAAGGGTGGCAGCTCAGGGGCGAAAGCCTAGCATGGGCCGATCCCAAGTTGTGTAATTATGAGGACCGCATCCCAGGGGTTAATACGCCTAGCATGGGTCATCCTCTTCTACCACTGATCAGCTGGTCACTTGTATCACATGCCCAACAAATATTATAACATACAAAGATTACTTACTTGACACAAGAGTAAGCAAAGGTGGTCTTCTCTCCTAATCTATGCACTCATATGTTGCTACTTGATTTCATTTGTGCCTTGTATTATATATACTTTTTGCCTTACATATTCAGTACATTTTTCGTACTGACGTCCCGTATTGGGGACGCTGCATTTCATGCTGCAGGCTCAGGTACTCCAGCTAGTAGACCTCCTCAGTAGGAGCACTCGAAATTCTGCTACTTTTGGTGAGCTCCAAGTTGATTCGGAGCTTTATTAAGTCCTTGGTAAATTCGTTTGGTATTGTATCGTAGTTAAGGGTAAGGCGGGGTCTGTCCCGACCTACTCTAGTCTTCTATCTTTTAGAGGCTTTGTAGACGTATGTACATGGTTCAGTTGTGTATTAAGGAGTTGTGGCCTAAACAGCCAAGTCTTGTATATAACTTTTGAATCTACTTACGTTGGTTTGTATCGCTGCATCCAAAGTTAACTTGTCTCAATTGTTATAGTATATGCTCAGTAAGAACAGGTTGTAGGTTGGTTCTCTCGGGCCTTTAGGGCATCGGGTGCCTGTCCGTCTTAATGGGTTTTGAGGCGTGACACTAATTTTGTAATATTTCTTCTTGAAAGTGAGCCTCAAACATTCAGGGAAGCAGTGTTGTCTAGTGACTCAACCTCTTGGAAGGAGACTGTCAATAGTGAAATTGAATCAATCCTAAGCAATCATACTTGGGAGTTGGTTGATCTTCCTCTAGGTAATAAACCCTTGGATTCAAAATGGATCTTCAAAAGAAAGATGAAAGATGATGGAACAATTAACAAATATAAAGCAAGACTTGTTGTCAAAGGCTTTAGACAAAAAGAAGGTCTTGATTATTTTGACACATACTCGCTAGTGACTAGGATTACATCAATTCGGATGTTAATTGCCCTAGCTGCAGTATACGGTCTTGAAATCCATCAAATAGATGTGAAAACCGCCTTCTTAAATGGAGAGTTGGAAAAAGAAATTTACATAGAACAACCTGAGGGTTTTATAGTTCCTGGTAAAGAAAACAAAGTGTGCAAACTTATTAAGTCACATTATTGACTAAAACAAGCACCAAAACAATGGCATGCAAAGTTTGATCAAACCGTGTTGTCAAATGGATTTAAGATCATTGAATGCGATAAATGTGTTTACATTAAAGATACTCCAAATCAGGAAGTCATTTTATGCCTATATGTGGATGACATGATGATAATGAGCAAGGACATTGCCAATATAAAAGCTACTAAGCGTATGCTCGCTATTAAGTTTGATATGAAAGATCTAGGAGTCGCTGATGTGATATTGGAAATTAAAATTCTCAAAACTCCTAACGGTCTAGCGTTGTCTCAAACTCATTATATTAAAAAGGTAGTTGAAAAGTTCAAGTATTTCAATTTCAAAAGGGCAAAGACCCCAATTTATGTGAACCTTCATCTTGCAAAGAATAAAGGTGAAAGTCAGTCTCAATTAGACTATGCCAGAGTGTTGGGAAGTTGATGTATGTCATGAATTGTATACGACCAGATATGGCTTGCGCTATCAGTAAACTGAGTCGATACACAAGTAATCCCAATCAAAATGATTGGTTGGCAATGAAGAGAGTTTTGAATACTTAGATGACACTCAAAATTATGCTTTGCATTACAACAAATATCCAACAGTTCTTGAAGGATATAGTGATACAAATTGAATTACTGGGTCAACTAAAACAAAATCCACATGTGTAAACGTTTTCACTATTGGTGGAGGAGCAATATCTTGGAAATCACCCAAACAAACATGTATAGCTCGCTCAACAATGGAGTCTGAATTCATAGCCTTAGACAAGGAAGGTGAAGAAGATGAATGGCTCGGGAATTTGTTAGAAGATATTCCATTTTGGCCCAAACCAATGGCCCCTATATACATACATTGTGATAGTCAAGCTACAATAGGAAGGGCTGGAAGCGTTATGTATAACGGCAAGTCTCATCACATAAGACGAAGACATAACTCTGTAAGACAACTACTCTCTAGTGGAATTATCACAATTGACTATGTGAAGTCAAAGGATAATGTGTCGGATCCACTTACAAAAGGCCTAACTAGAGAGGGAGTTGAGAAATCATCGACGGGAATGGGACTATGGACGAGTACAAGTCATCGTGGCGGTAAATCTACCTAGAAGACTGGAGATCCCAAGATCTAGGTTCACGGAGATAAAACAAAGTCATTGATGACGGTTCAACATTGTCAAAAATAATTTATCGTCCATTCTCATGATGATACAATGTTCAGTAACCAGGATAAAGGCATAAGGACTTTTTAATGGTTTCTAAATTTTATACAGGGCATATCAAATGGTGTATCTACGGGATAACACATTTAGAAATCACCTATGTGTAAGCCGCTTCAAGGAGAATCCGGTAAGGCTAGTTCTCTAAGCACTTACTACCGACATGTGTTCATGGCTAAAACGAATAAAACAATGAGAACTAAGAACAATTCAAGGGTTGATTGTGTGACTTATGTTGTCTAGGTATACACCAAAGCTCTACGGTTCAAATATATCAAATCCGATTGACCGAGTATATCTGATATATGTTCACTACGGAAAGTTTAAAGGAAAACCTACTTATCCAGATGCGATTAACCTTTACTTACAAGACACACAAGTTTTTCATGCATATGTTTTAATAATAGCCATTACCCATTCATGTGCGGGATTGTTGGGTTTATCAAAGTGTGAATGGGAAAAGAAAAGAGAGAATATGGAAAAGTGAGGGAACCAATTTGGAGGGAAAATGAAAAGTCATTTGCAAAGTGCAAATGAAAAGTCATTTCTCCCATATCGGCAAAATGAAGGGAAATTGTTGTCCTTATATAAGAAAACACTTCCTTTACTTCTTAAAGAGCTTAGAAGAAGGTGTCCCCTCGCGTCGTCGTCGCCGCTCGCTCAGCCTCGGATTTGGATTTGGATTTGGATTTAGATTTTGCAAATGATGTGATTGATTGATAAATTTTTTGGTCAAAATTTATTTATCAATTTTTGTTAATCAAATAAATCCTGTTAATATTATCTCTTATAAATTATTTTAGAATGTTAGTTAATTAGTTAATTAACAGAATTAATTCGCGTGTAACGGTAACATTTCGAAAAGTTGTTACTCTTTTCGAAAAGTTGTTACTTTCCGAAAAACCATTATTTTCCAAACATATATATTTTCTGAAAATTTGTTATTTTTTCCAAAAGACGCAACTTTCTGGATAAAACAGGTTTGAACAGATTTTTCTGAACGGACACGTTTCTTACTGAAAATGGCTATAAAAGGAAGTCTTTTTTTGTTTTTCCAAACACTGATTTTTTTTCTCTGCATATATTTTCTCTCAAAATTAAAGTGTCGATCGACAGAGTCTGTGTGACTTGTTGCTGTTCTTAAATTCGCTGAAGTTAAAGAAATTTGAGGTACCGCTATTTCTTTAACAGGATTAATCCGTTTTATCTTGGGAGAAATTAATCCATAACCTCGGGTACAGTGAGGGGATTAAATTTCTTAAGGAGACACAGTAATTTCTGTGGACTCGGATCATTTTGTTTTTTCTGTATACTTCATCTTATTTTTGTTTCTATTTTGCTAACTTTATAAGTACAGGTTATAACATGACTTACTCGTGATTTGCTGACACACACTCAAAAACTAGGCAAAATAATGCAGACATTTGTCTGTTTGAAACAATAACGATTAAAACAATGTTTAGTAGTGATTTCTTAAAAATAATTTGAGTTAATACCTCAAAATACCTTTAAATGAATCTTTAATATTTAAATAATTAAATATTGTTTTTATTCCTAAAATAAAGTACATTCTAACAAAAATTTCATGCAATGCCAAATAGCCTAATATATCCTTTGACCATTAATTCAACAAATATTTTAAAAGTTTTTATTAACTCACAAAAATTCACATGTGCCATATAAAATCACAATAATTGGCAGCTTAAAATATTTTTAAAAATTGATTAACTCTCAAATATCACATGAGTCACTAATATTATAATAGAAGTATGTGAAAATATTATAAAAATAGTTAACAACAAAAATATTTAAAAACATAGTTGCCTCTCCTAATTCTATCTATCACATAGAGTAAAACAAATATATATATATATATATATATATATATATATATATATATATATATATATATATATATATATATATATATATTAAATTTTAAAAAACTAGTCCATCACTTTTTATTAGTTTAAATTGTTTAGTAATATTTTTTGTAAGTGACAAACAACATCCTTATGTCCGTCGCTTCTTGGTCAAAATATCTGGTCAACTATTTTTAAAAAAGCAACGGACAATGTCTCTTGGTCTGTCTTTTATTGGTCAAAACGTTATTCAAACATTTTTCTTTAGAAAAAGAGACGGACATAGAGACACTGTCCGTCGCTTTTCATTAAATATCTGATAGACAAATCAGGTTTTTCTTATTTCCCCTCTTTGTCAACCCTTATTCTCTTCCCAGCCCCTCTGTCGATCTTCCTCGCCGCCGTCCTTACCGCCGTCGCCGCCCGTGCATTGTGTCCGTTCCTCGTCGTCGATCGCCGTCCTGCTTGTGAGTGATATCTTCTGCCTCTCCTAATTTGTTAAGGTAAGTGTTAATTTGTTTTTCAATTCTAGTTATTATAATTGATTGTTTGTTAGTACATTATTGTTTTGTTTGTTGGGTTGCATTATTCAATTGTTAATTTCATTTGATTATTATTAATTAGGTATAAGGAAATAAAGATTTTTATTTTGGGGTTATATTTTTTTTAAGAAAATGGGCATTTTTGAAATGGGCATTGTTAGTTAGTGAAGAATTAAGAATTTTTTATTTTAGGACTAGTTTAAACTTGAAAATATGTTTTGTGAGGTTGAATTGAGTTTTGTTTTTTTGGATTTGATTGATTGTTAGTTAGTAAAGTGTTAATTTGAAGTTAGAAATTAGTAATAGATGAAGTGTTATGATTAGGTGATGAATGTTTGAAAGTCATAAATATATATTGATGAATGTTTGAATTTAATGAATATGTATAGATCGGTGATATTTTTTTTCTAATTAAAACATAAATATTTATAACTATATGCTTGATTAGAAGTTTATATATAACAAATTTTATAGATTTAGATATCATTTGAATTTAGAATTTGAAGTTAAACTTAGAATTTGAACTTAAACTTAAACTTGAACTTAGAACTTAAACTTAGAACTTGAACTTAGAACTTGAACATGAACTTAGAATTGTAAGTTGAACTTGGACTTGAACTTGAAATAAGAACGTATGCTTGAACTTAGAACTTAGAATTTGAAATTTATTTGAAGTTGAACTTAGAACTAGAATTTTATTTGAGATTTTAGGACTACTAATATTTTGAATTTGATATTTTAGCACTAGCTAGTTGGACTTTTGAATTATAGGAGTACTTTCAATTTGTGATTTTAAGACTAATTTGAATTTATTATTTAGGACTAGTTTGAATTTGAGATTTTAGGACTAGTGTGCTTTTTAAATTTTAGGAATACTTTGAATTTTTTATTTTAAGACTAGTTGAAATTTGAAATTTATTAGGATTAGTTTAAATTTGTGATTTTAAGACAAGGGATATTAATTACAACATAATTAGAACTTATAATTAATTAAATTTAATTTATTAGTATTGATTTTTTAATTAAGCTTTAACTTTGTAGAAAGCATTAACTAATAGAATTTAATGAAACAAAACAAAGCCTATTTTGAAGTTGAACGTAGATTTGAACATGAAACTAGAACTTGAACATAGAATTTGAACTTGAACTTAGCACTTGATCTTGAACTTGAACTTAGAACTTGAACTTGAAATTAGAACTTACACTTGAACTTAGAATTTGATGTTGAACTTAGACTTGAACTTGAAATTACAACTTGAACTTGGATGTAATTAATTAGCTTGAATATATAACTAATTAAGTCTAGAAATTGGATATGAACTTGTCACGACCTAAAATTGGACATGATGTCACTCGTCTTATCCCACTAAGACAAGTTAGCCTAAAACTCAAAGTCATTACGCTAAAATGCGGAAATCTTAAAATAAACTCAAAAATACCGCCAAAATCTGGTTGTCACGTGTACAAGTCTCTAAAGTATTACAATTGATTCAAAGAAATACTAGTCTCAAATAAACTTGTTTCTAGAATAGAACAAGATCATAACTAAGGAGAAAGAAAGTCTGCTGAGACGATAAACAACTACCTCACAAATCTCCAAGAAGCCTTGGAAAAGAAGAGAATGACAAGTACCATAAAAATCCAGGCTCATAACCTACAAAAATTTGTAGAAGCAAGGGGTGAGTACCACATCACACGGTACTCAGCAAGTAAATCCATAAACACAAGCTAAGGGGGTGAAATACGGGTACTATTACCACCCCAACCAAACCTCCACAACTACAACCTGCATAAGAATCAGCCCAACCTAACAGCTCACAGTTTACATAGAATGTAACTCAACAACAACACATAGAAAAATTACATATCTTCCACAACAACACTTTAACAAATTACATATCCTCAATAACAATACTTCAACAAATTACATATCCTCAACAACAACACTTCAACAAATCATATATCCTCAATAATAAGCTCAGTATTCAACAATCACAAGTTCAGCAGAAAGACAATCACAAGATCAGCAAAACACAATATCAAGTTCACTAATGATAAGTATGTGCAATGCAATGGAATGCAATGTCAAGTATAATGATGCATGTCTGACCTAGTGATACACACCCGCTGTCTCTCAGTCCGAGACCTATGGGGGACATATCTGTCCATGCATCTGTCGCGCGCATGACACGACCCTCGATAATAGTAACCATCGCGGCGCGCGATACGTCCCTCGAAATGGTACATCCTCTTTAAGTTCTCATTCTTTCTCAATACACATAACACTTGTCACAACCATGTCTTAAAATAATGCAAATAACATGTTCACACAAATAAAGAGGATATGACCATTTTCATAACATTGCACAATTCACAACAACATCAACAATGATTCAACAAGCCTTTCAAACCATTCCCCATTATCAACACATCACACACAAGCAATTATTCACATTGCCTTTTATTACCCTTTGTTTTCATAATTAGAATTAATCAATGTGGACAAGTCAACGCATCACCAAGTCCCATTACTCCCAAATATATACCACAAGGAAATACAAGCATTCCATACACTTAACAAGGGTTTAGAAATCCACTTGCCTCAATCAATCAAGAATTCACTCTGAAACTTGAGTTTTCCTCTTTCGTTGAACTTCCAACTCAAAACAATCTATTCAAATAAATGACCACAATAAGATTTCAAGACTAATTAACAAACACCCAAATCTATAACCAAGTTCCTAATCTTGATGTCAATTAACATATCAATTCTCATATTTCCAAATTTCAAGTCTAGAGTTATGTTCCAACTTCTCCAATATCATAAATCTAACAATATTTATGTAATACAATACAATCAATATTTAATTAGCTATATCTATATGTTAAAACTTCAATTGTAAAGTAACGACTATAAGGTAAATTCCAAAATTTAGTAAAAGTTACGCCACCTGTAACCTCCACCACGAAGCAGCAACCCAATTCCAACAATTTGTAGCCAATTATTAATTCATTATTTTTTTTATAATCCCTCAATAAATAACTTTAAATTTCCAATTCAAATCTAACTTTGCAGCCATTAATGCACTATACACAGGTTATGGTGTTACCATATTATTATAATAATAAAATAATATAACTCCATTCATACAAACAATTGAATATATTGAGGCGTAGTGATTCAAACCTGACAAAAGTGGTCATCTTCCTAGTTGTTGTGTCGATTGTCACATTCTCGGAGGGACGGGAGGTTTTATTTTGAAGAAGAATTATGATATAAAGTGACAAACCCTACTACTTATTTTAATATATATGCGTTAAATAGTATAGGGTCTTAAGAAAAAATTTAGACTTAACCCGTTATTTTTAATTAAATAAATTAATTATTTAATAAATATCTATCAGTTAAGTAATCGTAATTATCGAATAGCTTAAATTTCTTAAACCAACTTCACCAACTGATCAAAAATAATCCTGGCAACTATTGAGAGGGGTAAAAATAGTATTTTTACAAAAATTTAAAAAAATGACCTTCCGGATCATTACATTATCCATCACTAAAAACCATGTCCGTCCTCGAACATATACAAGAAGAAAGAAGATTAACCAACTTTACCAAAAGCTTAAGGTATAATCTCTAGAGTCGATGTTTACCTCTTCAAGTGGGCTCATCTTTAAGACCATTCCATCTAGAGTAATTATTAAGAACTGAACTTTGGAATAAAAATTTGAAAGATCTACAAATCAGGAGGGATTATCAAGCCACAAGCTAACCCATGAACTCAATTAAAGTAAAATCCACTAGACCTTAACACAACCATCATAACAAATCTTTTCTCACATAACCAAGATGAAATTATGAATCAATACTTGGCTACAAACAGAAGTGGACTTTAACCAACCACCACACACTCGTAATGCACAAACCATCATAGATCTTATCAAGATTTCCTTTTCATAACACAATCTCATCATAAGCTTAAGTTATAAAAATATTATCTTTAGACATCGATTACTCATCAAGGGAGGATCAACTTATCTAACCCAAAGAAGAACAATATCAAGTAAACAACAACAATGGATACACTTGAAAATGTAGAACCTCTAACAATTTCTTTTGAGACAATTGTAACTCTTCATATATGATAATTAGAGTGGTTTAACAATTGAAAGTGAAATGATTAAACGGATGACTAGATAATGGACATGTAACTTTGGAAACTACAACTAGTAAAATTATCATAACATGAATGGGTTGCTTAGAAAATAATGGGAATAATGATGCCCCAATTGAGGTTAGAACTACTACGATTTTATATATTGCTTATATTAAAGAAGGTCATGATACGACTAATATAATGGTTACTGATAGGTACTTGGTTAGAATTATGGAGTGTGTTACTTTTGTTATCGATCTGACCTATGAAAGAATACATATAACTTGGGCTAGATATGGAACAAATTTGGTAATATTTTAGGGTTATTCGATAGGTAGAAATGTGCGGGCTATTTGGGTATCATCTTCTCGGTAGGTATGATGTGTTCTAGTGGTGGATCTAACAGTATGTCATAATGTGGTACTAGTGTTATATGAAAATGAATACGTCTATTGTAAGCGTGAATATGAACTAGTTAAGGAGTTATCAGTTGTATCACATGCTCGTATAATGAGATTCGGTGTTGCATTCACGTTTGAGAACCAACTAGGTTGTTACTACAAATGTATGTGGTTTAAGCATTATTTATAAGGAAGCTTTTAGTGGTGGATCTTTGGTACGGTATTAATATGTCTACATTGTGAAGTGAATCTCGAGAATTTTAAATGAGTGGTGATTTCATCATTATCTCCATGGAAATGAATCGATAATAGAATGATAAACTAATGGGTAACGGAAGCCCAAAGGGTAAACTTGTGTGAAGTAATTGAAAATTTTAGTAAAAAGTACATATAAAAGTGGGTTAAGTCCTTTGGATTTGATTGATATAACTGGGTTTAAGGTGTCTTATTGATGAAAATGTTGATTTTTTGTATGACTGTATTTTTTAAGAAGAAACTGTAGGGGCACAAATTAAATATCAGTAATATAGGAGACCATTCATGCAAACTGTAAAACAAAATTACATTTAGAAAATATAAATAAGAAATATGTTCAAACAATAACTTAAAAACTAACCTAAAAATGATAAAACTTTACAATTCACAAAACTTTCTACCTCTCTCAACAAATATCATTAGTTGAACAACAATAAAAACAAATTTTCTCCCGTTGGATTTTTGAAAGCTTCTACAAATGTTAACACCGCTAAAATTTCATTAAATCATGAAGAAAAATTTGATATCAATGTTTTCATCGTATGTTTTAATTTAAGAAAGATTTAGATTGTATACATTATTTATATAAATTTTTAAAACTTTTTTGCATAAGAAGAAAATTTTCTCAATTAACTATGGGCAGCCAAATAATTATCTTTGATTTATGTATACAGTCAATGGAGAAGTAAGATATGAGAACAAACAACAAGAACATCATCTATTATGTTATAACTTATAAAATAAAATTTATGAGACAAAGATCAGTTATAAAAATAAAATGTAGTTGTTCTCTTCACATGTGTGTATGAAATCTAAACGGTTTAACATTGAATACACGTGCAAAGCACATCTGGTAAACTGATAAAAATAATATGGAACAAATATCGTCTATAAGGTAATATTACTGAGATATGACTAATTAGATGATAGAACCTCATCAAATTGAGATACATATATACATTATTACATTTAACTAATAAATTTTTCATTGATCATCTTCAATGATTCACGTGAATAATAGATATATTTGATGATCCACATTGAACATTCACAAAATAATCTACAATATTTTTTTTGTGCAAAACTTATTACTCAAATCATCAGTGGAATAAGAAATACTATTTATATTAACATATATTTTTGAATCGGTAATCATGTGCAACACTCGTGTCAAAAATTAGTTGACCTAAAAAGTGAATGTCGTTTTAATCAACTGAAAGAACTCCACAAAAAATAAGATTTATTTGACTAACCAAAACAGACCCACGAGAAAAGTTAGTACCTTCTCCAACAGAAAGCTGGAAACTTTTTCTCAGCAATAACATCAACCATTGAAGAGAGAATTGGGGTAAAGAAGTAAGAGAGACTTTCTAAATAGACTTTTTCAGTAGAACAGAGTCCTATTAGAAAATGTTTTATTTCTTGGATTGGAGGAATCTATTATTCTATTAAAGGAATGATTTACTCGTGAATTGCTGACACGCACTCAAAAACTAGATAGAATAATGCAAATATTTATCCGTTTGAAACAATAACGATTAAAACAATGTTTAGTAGTGATTTCTTAAAAATAATTTGAGTTAATACCTTAAAATACCTTTAAATTATTCTTTAATATTTAAATTATAAAATATTGTTATTATTCCTGAACTAAAGTACATTCTAACTAAAATTTCATGCAATGCCATATAGCCTAATATATCCTTTGACCTTTAATACAACAAATATAATAAAAGTTTTTATTAACTCACAAATATTCACATGTCCACATAAAAATCACAATAATTGACAGCTTAAAGTATTTTTAGAAATTGATTAACTCTCAAATATCACATGAGTCACTAATATTATAAGAGAAGTATGTAAAAAATATTATAAAAATAGTTAACAACAAAAATATTTAAAAACATAGTTGCCTCTCCTAATTCTATCTATCACATAGAGTAAAACAAATGAAGGTTTATATATATATATATATATATATATATATATATATATATAGTAGTGTTATGGCACGTGCGTTGCACGTGTGTATCATATTATATAGTATACAATATTGTAAACTATGATTAATATCATTAAATTAATGCTTTATATTAAATAATTATAAAATGAAAGAATAGTGGTCCAGTCTTTTTAAATGATTAATGCAGATTGTCATTGAGTTATTTTTTCTAAGACAAAAATGACAAGAATTTAGTGAAAAAATTCTTAAAATTATAATATGGAGAGAAAGTTACTTTTTTTTAGTAATATTTTTTCACTTTACTCAATTTTGTAAACAAACATAAAAAAAAAAAAAAATAGAAACATAATATCAAAATTAAAAAGGTCACTAAGAGTCTTTTCTCTTGAGGTGATGACTATAAATGATGGACATGCACCATTTCAGTACAATTTTCTCTTAAGTATTAATACTACAAATTTGATATGTGCATGAAACTAATAGCGATTATCATAAATATTGCAATATTTTATCTTTATACATAATATATATTATACAAAATATTATTACTCAATTAATATTTGAGTAAGACTATTATAGAGATGTAATTTTATGAAAAGTGTACTTCGATAGTTAATTTCAACACTGTTATAAGCAGAATGTTCACTAATAAAATACTGCAAAAAATGGGAATAAAAGAGAAGGATGGCGTTGCTCGAAAAAGTGACTCTATTAGACACACTATCCGTCGCTTTTTAATAAAAATATTATTTTGTTTTTTAAAAAAGCGACAGACGGCATCGCTTAGTTCATCGCTTTATTTTGCCGATTGTTGCGCCATATATATATATATATATATATATATATATATATATATATATAAATATCTATATAAATTAATAATTAATTATTTTATATCGATAGCGACGCCGTCCGTCACTTTCTATTAAAATTAACTATTTATAAATTTAAAAAAACTAGTCAGTCACTTTTTATTAGTTTAAATTGTTTAAATATTTTTTGTGTAAGTGAAAAACAACATCCTTATGTCCGTCCCTTTTTGGTCAAAATATCTGTTCAACTGTTTTTAAAAAAGCAACGGACAATGTCTTTTAGTCTGTCTTTTTTTGGTCAAACGTTATACAATCATTTTTTTAAAAAAAATGAGACGTACATAGAGACACTGTCCGTCGCTTTTTATTAAATATCTGATAGACAGATCAAGTTTTTCTTATTTCCCCTCTCTGTCAACCCTTATTCTCTCCCCAACCCCGCTGTCGATCTTCCTCGCCGCCTCCCTTCCTCGTCGCCGACCTCATCGCCGTCGCCGCCCGTGCGGTGTGTCCGTTCCTCGTCTCCGATCACCGTCCTGCTTGTGAGTGATAGCTTCTCCTCTCCTAATTTGTTAAGGTAAGTGTTAATTTGTTTTTCAATTCTAGTTATTACAATTGATTGTTGTTAGTAAATAATTTTTTTTGTTTGTTGGGTTACATTATTCAATTGTTAATTTCATTTGATTATTGTTAATTAGGTATAAGGAATTGAAGATTTTTATTTTGGGGTTATTTTTTTAAAAAAATAAACGGGCATTTTTGAAATGGGCATTGTTAGTTAGTGAAGAATTAAGAGTTTTTGATTTTAGGACTAGTTTAAACTTGAAGATATGTTATCTGAGGTTGAATTGAGTTTTTTTTTTTTTTTTTTGGATTTGATTGATTGTTAGTTAGTAAAGTGTTAATTTGAAGTTAGAAATTAGTAATAGATGAAGTGTTATGATTAGGTGATGAATGTTTGAAAGTCATAAATATATATTGATGAATGTTTAAATTTAATGAATATGTATTGTTCGGTGATATTTTTTTCTAATTAAAACTTAAATATTTATAACTATTTGCTTGATTAGAAGTTTATATATAACTAATTTTATAGATTTAGATATCAATTTGAATTTATAATTTGAAGATAAACCTAGAACTTGAACTTGAACTTAAATTTGTACTTAGAACTTGAACTTGAACTTAGAAGTTTAAGTTGAACTTGAAATTAGAACGTAAGCTTGAACTTAGAACTTAGAACTTGAAATTTATTTGAAGTTGAACTTAGAACTTAAATTTTATTTGAGACTTTAGGACTGCTAATAATTTGAATTTGATAGTTTAGCACTAGCTAGTTGGAGTTTTGAATTATAGGAGTACTTTCAATTTGTATTTTTAAGACTAATTTGAATTTTTAACTTTGGACTAGTTTGAATTTGAGATTTTAAAACTAGTTTGATTTTTGTATTATAGAAATACTTTGAATTTTTGATTTTAAGACTAGTTGAAATTTGAAATTTATTAGGATTAGTTTGAATTTGTGATTTTAAGACAAGGGATTTGAATTACAACTTAATTAGAACTTATAATTAATTTAATTTAATTTATTAGTATTTATTAATTAATTAAGTTTTAAATTTGTAGAAAGCATTAACTAATTGAATTTAATTAAATTTGAACATGAACTTAGAACTTGATCTTTAACTTGAAATTAGAATTTGATCTTGAACTTAGAACTTGAACTTGAAATTAGAACTTACACTTGAACTTAGAATTTGATGTTGAACTTAGACTTGAACTTGAATTTACAACTTGAACTTGGATGTAATTAATTAGCTTGAATATATAACTAATTAAGTCTAGAAATTGGATATGAACTTGAATTGAAAACCAGACTTCTAAATTTGTAAAGTTCAATTAAAATTGTTTGCGGTAATGTGTTTTGTCCATCTATTATTAATACTTTGCTTTAATTTTGTGATAATTTATTTCTGGCGATCGAGTGTTTGTTTAAAATAAGTACCAATACTAGTTTATCCTATTGATGATCAAATTGATTTTCTTGCAAGATCGATTTGTGTCCATCTAGTGTTGATATTAAGCTTTAATTTAAGAATAATGTCTTTTTTTTAGCATAAGTACCAACACTAGTTGAACCTATTGATGATTAATTAATTTTCTTGCTAGATCAATTTGTGTCCATCTAGTGTTGACAATTATCTTTAATTTAGGAATAATGTGTTTGTTTAGGATAAATACCAACACTAGTTGACCCTATTGATGACAAAATTGGTTTTCTTGCAAGATCAACTTGTATCCATCTATTGTTGACACTTAGCTTTAATTTAGGAATAATGTGTTTGTTTAGCATAAGTACCAACACTAGTTGATCCTATTGATGACAAAATTGATTTTCTTGCAAGATCAATTTTGTCCATCTAGTGTTGATATTAGGCTTTAATTTAGGAATAATGTGTTTGTTTAGCATAAGTACCAACACTAGTTGATCCTATTGATGACAAAATTGATTTTCTAGCAAGATCGGTTTGTGTAAATTTAGTGTTGACACTTTTCTATAAAATTATATGATACTAAATAATGTGATAGTTGGTGGATTTAGTTGTTTGAATTAAGTCAATACTAAATTAGTCAAAGCTATAAAATTGTTAAGTTGTTTAAACAAGTTAGAAAAAATATTGTGATTTAGTTGGTGAATTTAGTTGTTGTATTAAGTCAAAACTAAACTAGTTAAAGTTGATAATTTTTAAAATAAGTTAGAAAAAATAA
The DNA here is from genome assembly GCA_016801875.1 of Solanum sitiens. Lineage (NCBI taxonomy): Eukaryota > Viridiplantae > Streptophyta > Magnoliopsida > Solanales > Solanaceae > Solanum > Solanum sitiens. The sequence goes on from JABWTJ010000746.1 coordinate 129,165, forward strand.
TTTGATTTAGTTGGTTGATTTATTTGTTAGAATGAAGTCAACACTAAACAAGTTAAAGTTAAAAAATTGTTAAGTTGTTTAAATAAGTTAGAAAAAAAAACGTGGCTTAGTTGGTGGATTTAGTTATTGTATTAAGTGAAAACTAAACTAGATAAAAATTGTTCAAATAAGTTAGAAAAAATAATGTGATTTAGTTGTTGGATTTATTTTTTGGAATTAAGTCAATACTAAAATAGTTGAAGTTTAAAAAAATTGTTAAGTTGTTTAAATAAGTTAGAAAAAATAATGTGGTTTAGTTGGTATATTTAGTTCTTGTGTTAAGTCAAAACTAAACTAGATAAAGTTTTTAAGTTATTTAAATAAGTTGGAAAAAATAATGTGATTTAGTTGTTGGAATTAAGTCATAAATACTAAATAAGATAAAGTTAGTAATGTTTAAGTTTTTAAATAAGTTAGACAAAGTTATGTGATTTAGTTGGTGAATTTAGTTGTAGGAATTAAGTCATCAATACTAAACTAGTTAAAGTTAAAAATTGTTAAGTTGTTCAAATAAGTTAGAAAAAATAATGTGATTTAGTTGGTGTATTTAGTTGTTGGAATTAAGTCAAAACTAATTCAATATCGATATTTTTATAGATGGATCATAGTTTGTCGATTTATAATGTGCATTATGAAACTGGTGCTGGTTTGAAACTCGAGTTTATTGACGGTGTTAGAAATTTTATTGAACATACAATGACACTTGACATTTTTAAGAATAATTGATTGGTTAGGTGTACTTGTAGTGCATGTTTTGACTAGATAGATTTATGGCTCATTTGTACCGTAATGGATTTGAGTCAAGATATTTTGTATGGATTTATTATGCAGAAACTGATGGATTGGATTGTATGTTTTATAATTTGACGCCACTGGATGTATATAACAGGATTGCACCATATGACTAAATTATGGTTTAACAGGTTAGGGTTGAACATGATAGGGTTCATGAAATGATCAATGAAGTTTTTGGGGTTCAAGGTGGGATGGAACCGAAACAATATTTTGATGAAGCTCCTAATGAAGAAGCAAGACACATCTATGACCAAATAGAAGAGTCCAGTTGTCCACAATGTGAAGGGAGTGCACATTTATAACGCCCCTAAATGAACTAAGGTGAACTAGAGCCTCATGGTTGTCTCTTGAATCGACTTTAAGTTAAACGGAGTTAGTTTAGTATCCTTAGGCAGTGTGTGAAGTTTGGTTAAGTTTGGAGTTCAATCGATCAAGAACGTTCGTGACGTTCGGATGGTATGCCTTAGAATGTACTTGTGTGTCTTGGTGTGTTTGGATGAGTTTTACGTGTTCGTTTTACTTGAAACTTGCGCTGGATGTTCCTAAGACCTAGATGACTTAGTTTAGGGGTTTAACGTCTGGGAACGACCCCACCTAGGACCCACAAGGGGCCCTAGATGAAGGGCCCAAGACTTGGGCAAAGTCTGCCAAATCAGTGGCCCACGACGACCCTAAGGACGGTCCGTTGGTCCCTCGAAGGTCCGTCGACCCAGGGCGTCGCGTGGACCAGTGAGTGGGAAACTTGTCCATGCTCCATTTGGAGCTATGTGTTTCCCGACGAGACCCCGCCAACGGTCCGTTGAACCCGCGACGGTCCGTCGAGGAAGGTCTCGTCGGTGAGACCTGCCAGTGCCTGTTAAGTGGCTGCCAACTTGGGGTGTTTTATGTAAATACAACCCAAGTCTTTTAAGACCCTAGGTGTATAATTTTAGTGTTTTTAGGTTATATTAAATTAGTTTTAAACCCTAGACCTAGACAAGACCCCATCACTTCTAAATTCAAACTCTCTCTCTCTAAAAAGAAAACTCTCTCAAAGTCACCATTGAAGCCAAGGCTCAAGGAGGGAAAGGAAGGCTGCTTTGGACTTGTTTCTTCAACAAAATTAGTGGGTTTCCTTCTCTTAAAGGTATGGTATCCATTCTTGAATATCTTTTCATTCAAGAAGCCAACTTCCAAAATGGCTTTCAAAAGGGTTTCTAAATTCAAACTTCTTCTAGCTTTGATTTCTAGTATGGGTCCTCTTGTATTTAAGTTCTAATGGTTTAAATGTATTTATCTTGGTTTGAATTGATGATTTTGATTTTAAAACTCCATGAAACTCTTGTTTATGCATACTTAAACTTTTGGCTTGAAAATGGGTTATGTGAGCATGATTTGAGTAGAGTATGAACTTGGGTCTTCTTGTATTTGTCATGTTGGTGTAGATACTGCCCTAAGGGCCTTAATATGGTGAAATATTGATAAATTGCTTATGAGTGATGATGGTTTGATTTGTTGATGAGTTGCTCTCATTGTATAGTTCTTATTATGAATTGTTATTTGAGTTGTATGGTCCACCTTATGGGTGGCGGTGCTAATTGATGAACTTGATGTTATTTAGTATGTTTTGAGTATGTAATCTTGAAGGTCTAATATGTTAAATGAATATATATTGGAAATGGGTCTTCTATTGTGTTTGATGTAGCTTGAATTGCATGTTTGACCTAGTTTATGTCTAAATGAAGTATATGATTTTGAGAAGCATGTAGAGTGTATAACTTGATGAATCAAGGTTAAAGTATGTGTAGAACTTGTTGATAATGAGATGATGCTTATATGCAAGGTGTGCACATGTACACACACACACTTTAAAGAATGTATTATGCCAAGTTGAGCAAAACAAGGGGAATCTTGAGGTGGACACACTTCGTGAGTTGAGATGTAGTGTCTAGTAGCAACCTCTCCATTCCTAGTGAGCTTTCTAAGATAGACTATTATGTTGAGAAATCCGTGGGGAGTTATGCCTAGCACCGAGAGGATATGAAGGGGAGGTGGATTGCACTTCGTGAGTTGAGATGTTGTAATCCAAAGTACCTCTTGAGATGAGTACTCCTCGTTATTAGAGAGTGAGTTACTTAGTAACAATCTCCTTATCCCTTAACTATGTGCCCGCATAGGTGTAGCTATTGGAAAAGCCATGTAAACGCTAAGAAGCATGACCTTACACTAGGAATGTAAGGATCCCTCATCCGATAGGGGTTAATATCGGGATTCCATGTCAAGCTCTCACGGTCTTTGTCGGTTAAGCTAACTCCCACAAAGGAATTTATTGTAAATTAGATAACTTGTATATTGTTGATATTGTGTATGTATGTCATGAAGTGCTTAATCCACATTAGTTACCTAGTAGGAGCATTAAGTGGGAGTAGTAGTATAGGATGCTATTCTTACATTGCACTTGGTGTGACCTATACCTACTATGGGAGAAGAGTACCTTCATGAAATCCGTGAGAATGAGTACTATGGTGTAGTGCTATGGATGATTATTGTGGAGTACTTGAGTAAATGGAATCCATTAGGAGCGCTAAGTGGGAGTGGTAGTATGGGATGCTACTCTCACATTGCACTTGGTGTGGCCTATATTTCCATGAGTGTTTTGCATATGTTAGCCAAGGGCGTGGATTTGATTTCCAACAAATTAAGCCTAAGATTTGGTAGTTTTAAGGGTCGCTTAGGTGTGCTTTGAAGGGAGGGGTAATGAATATCCCTTCTTGGCTCACCTTAGCTATTCTTAGGATAACCTTGGGTTAGGGCAACTTCGAAGGAAAAAGAGTTCATATGACTTGGACCGTGCCATTTCACTGTAAGGTCTTCATTGTAAGAATTCAAAATGTTCACTATGATGCTTTATTCAATTTTCATTGTAAGTTTAGTAAGTTCATTGAAATGTTCCTTTTGATTACTCTAAGTTTTGGTAAAGTTGCCATAAAGTGTTGATTGTCGATTCTTATGTTGGTTTGTTTCTAGATTCATGAACATTACTTAAATTGCATGAAAAGCTATCCTTACTAAAAATGTCCCTTTTTGTATGTTTTTTTGCATATGCCATACTTAGTACATTGTTGTACTAACCCCATACTTTTTATACCTTATGAGTATAGGTTGGAATCCTTTGTTTGGGAGGATCGGAGTTGAAGCTTGGGAATTCTATCTCTCAAGAATTTGGTATGTCCTCATATATTCGAGGACATAGTCTTATGTTTCTTAGTTCCTTTATTTAAGACTTAAAGATGTATTTACTTTTATTGTAAAGGGCCGTGTCCCTAAGATTCTAAGTTGTCTTTAAGTTGGCTTGTGACGATAAGATTTCCTAGTATTTATGAAAAGACTTCTTCTATTATTATTATCGTGAAAAGTTTTAATTCCGCACTACTTTTCATGCTTTATGTTATGAATACTAGTTAGAGGGCTTGTACGAGACCCCAAAGGGGTCAAGTACGCCCGGTCATGATTCCAAGGTTTTTCCTAACTTCTAGGGGGTGCTTTCGGGTCGTGACAACATTCTGCCTTGTTCATTGAGGTTAGATTAATAAATATTAAATAAGATTGAAATGATCATAATGTTACTATGGACTCAATGGTTGATATTTTGGATGAACTAGTTAATCCCGAGTTTAACATTCCAAAGAACTTCTATTAGGCAAAGCGTTTGATGTCCATGTTAGGATTGACGTATGATAGAATTCATTGTTGTGTTAGTGGTTGTATGTTGTTTTACAAGACTGATAGTGAATTAGAAAATTGTATGTTTTGTGGACATTCATGGTTATAATGATTTTCCTGCATACGAGATATTGTTTGGATGGATGACAGCTAGAAAACTATCATGTCTGTATTGCATGGAAAATAGTTAGGGCATTCACTTTAAAGCATTGCAGAAAAAATACATGGTTTGATTGTCATCGCCAGTTCTTTCCACTGTACCATGAGTTTAGAAAGATGAAACGCATTTAGAAAAAATAAGGTTGAAAGTGAACCCCCGCCACCATTACTAACAGGGCATCAAATTTGGGAGAGAGTTTCTCTATTACCTAAAGTTACAAAAGATTCACCTTCTAGACTTCCTGGATATTGTGTTGAACATAATTGGACCAAACAAAGCATATTTTGGGAGATGTCGTATTGGAAGGACAATCTTCTACAACATAATCTTGATGTGATTTACATTGAATTTCTTTTTTTTTGATAATTTGTCTTACATAGTGATGGATGTTAAGGGTAAGACAAAATAAAATCCAAAATTAAGAATGGACTTAAAGGAATATTTTAGGAGAAAAGAGTTATGGCTACATGAACTACCCAATGGTAGAATAGTTAAGTCGAAATCCAGGTTTTCATTCACTTTGGATGAGAAACGTGAAATTTGTTAGTGGGTTAAAAATTTGAGGATGCCAGAGGGCTATGCTTCGAATTTAGGAAAGAGAGAAGATATGTATGATGGAAAATTGATAGGTATAAAAAGTCATGATTGTCATGTGTTCATGGAAACTTTAATTCCTAGCGTTTTTAGCCATATACCAGAAAGGATATGGAAACCAATGACAGAGGTAAGTTTTCTTTTAAAGACTTCTGTTCTGGAAAGTTGTTGGAGAGTACTTTATACTGGATGTGGTTTCTTTGATATGATGGAGCATCTTCCAATTAACCTTGTACAAGAGGCCCGACTCAGAGGTCCTGTTCAAAAAAGATGGATGTATCCATTTGAGATATTTGAAATATTCACTAAGTTATATATATTCACCAATTCTTTATTAACATATATATACACATATACACGTAAAACAATTGGCAGATCCAAGCAAACAATTAAGCAAAGGGAAAATATCAAAGGATCATTTGTTCAAGGTCATATTGGGAGAGGAACTAGTGATTTTTATTCTTATTACTTTGGTGATGATGTGTCATGTAGGAGCAACATGCCCAATAGTAATGATTAATGCGATGTTGATCCTTCATTTCCACTGATATCAATTTTTAATCAATATGGCCGAGGATCTAAAAAGCGTGGAAAGCGAGGCTTCACTAATATGGAAATAGAATCAGTTATGACATATATTTTGCTTAATTGACTAGGGATTAAACTATATTGTAACACTCCGAAAGTGCATGAATTAATCTAGAGCCTCACATGTTGAACTAAACCTTAACACATTGTTTCTAAGCCTAAATTAATGTATTAAAACTATTTAGGAAGTGTTAGAGTCAAAACATCAAGAAACGTCCATGGCGTCCAGAAGCTATTGCACTTGAACTAGTAAAACGTCCTTAGGTTTTGTGAAGGTTTGAAAGTGTCATATGAAGTCTAAATCTTGTAAAAAGACTTAAAATCGGTAAGATGATGTATATAGGGTGAAAACGTCCAGGTCCGACCCCCCAAGGATTGCCCTAGGGGTCCACGAAGGGACCCCGACCTTGGCAACAAGCTGCCAAAAGCCAGCAGCCAATTACACTATGGTGAAGTGTCTCCGCGTCGTGGACATGGTCCACTAAGATCCAAAATTGGTCTGCGACACGGACACGTATCAGACTCTTCTGGTTCAAAAATTAATTTAGGAGAACTTGCGGGAACAGCTTCGCGACACAGACTTGTTTTGCGATGAAAATCTGAAACTTAGAATCCAAGTTTGACTTCACTAAAGGGTCAACTTAAGTGAGGGGTCTTTCGGGTACTTCGTGGGAGGCATGTATATTGATTTTAAATCAGTTTTACCTCACATTCACTCACTCAAATCAAATCCCCAAATCAAAAACCAAAAGCTCTCACCTCTCTCTACTTTCTCTCTCTATTCATCCTCCATTGAAGAACAAGGAAGCTTAAAGAAGAAAACAAAGTCTCCAAGGTTATCACCAAATTTTGTGGATAAAGCTTCATTAAGGTATGAGTTCTTCACTCTTGGGATTCCTTTCCCCAAGAGGTACTTTCAAAGTTGATTTCTAAATCACCCAATTCTTAGGGTCTTCTTCTACAAATTGGTTTTCTTCTAAACTTGAAATTGATGATTGATTATGACAAATTGTGATTACACATGGCTAATTAAGTGTAAATTATTTATTAATTGATGTTAATTGATGGGAATATCGTTTGATTCATGTCTTTTCCCCAAATTTCTCAAAATCATGGATCTTGCTTATGAATTGATGGGAATTGATGAATGTATTGATTGTTAGACTTGTTTTAACTATTCTAATTCATTCATGGACTGTCGAGGGGCATGTATTGTTGGGATTGGATATATTTCTTGAGGAATTCATGATGAACCCTTTTCCCTCTAACCCGAGGTCATGAATGGATGTTGAATTGGTTAGTGATGATATAATTGACTTAGTTCTTGTGTTGATTACTATTATATGATGTTATTACACTTATTGATGGGTGAATATGGTTGGTTAATGGTAATACCATTGAAGAAGTCTTATGAAGGTGAATCGGTAAGACCTTATGATCTGGAATCCTTTACTTCAATTCTGATGGCTAGTACTTGATGATGATGTTCAATTGAAGTATTACATGTGATTACATCTAGTAGGTGATGGTATGATGAATGAATTTAAATTGTCTTGACTATGTGAATTGTGAAATTATGATTCAGGTATGATGATATAATGTTGATTGTGAATCACTTATCTGCCTTATTATGATATGATGACGATTGAGTTAATCTCACAAATGATTGGTTGCAATGATAGGACATTCTTATGCAATTACTAATGAGCTAATGATTATGATATATGATGTACCGTGGTTTCACGGTACTTTTAATGCTTTTTTCTTAAGTTTAGTGTGTGTCCAAAGCCTTTTTGTATTGATTTTTGATGTAGGTTTCTCTTTATTTGCAGGAAATCTGTCCAAAGGAGAACGCGGAGGTTTTGAGCAGAAATTGCAGAAGTGACCACCTACGAAGCTCACGACGGTCCGTCATGACTGTGATGGAACGTCGCGACTGTGACGGTACGTAGGTGGCACCGTAGTGAGAAGAGAGTAGCTGCTGAAGGAAGATGGGGAAGTCTGACTAAGTATGGGACTACGGAAGCTCACGACGGACCGTCATAGCCACGACGGTCCGTCCTGCTTGTTCGTCATGATTGTCAGAGAGTAGTACCAGTACCCAATTCCATGAAGTTTCTAAGTATTGTGGAACAGAACCCCTCGACGGACCGTCGTACTTGCAACGGTCCGTCAGACCTGTCTGTCGAGGGTAACAGAGTTGATGAAAGAAACAGCAGAGATTAGAGGTTAAGTATGGAGCAACGGAGGCCACGACGGATGGTCCGTCACATGGGCCGTCGACTCAGACGCATTTTGGACAGATTTTCCTTAATTAGATTCTTTCTTTTATTAGGTTTTATTTTATTATAAATAGTCCGAAAAACCTCATTTTTGGGGTTAGACTTTTGGATATTTTTTTAGTTCTCTTGTTTAAGTATTGAACTATTGATTTTGGTATTTGATCATACTTTTTCGGAATCGACGGTTAGTGTTTTTGTGAATTATTCAAGTGAATTTTTTGGATTTTCTTCCTTCTCATTAAAGTAAGTGCATGAATTCTTATATTATTAATATGAATTGTGTGATTATGACCATGGGTAACTAAACTCCTTAACTAGGGTTGTGGGAACCATGGGTAAATAACAAGGTAAAATCTAGCTAAAATAACAATTCTAGAATAGTGTCTTGCATGTATTGATGATTCTTTCGTTTTGAAGTCTTTTTAACGGATGGCCAACGTTAGAACTCGCCTTAATGCTACTTGCCGGACCAAGGAGGTAGATAATAGGAAAAGAATTATCAACGTAGATTTATTATATACTATCTAATAGGCTAGTGTTGGTTGGTACGAAGTAACAACTTAGTCAAATATCGATTACGATGCTTAATATGAGGTAAAGATAAGGTTTAGTAAAGCAACACACGTAGCCGGACTAAGGTGCGGAGTGAAATTCTCTAGATGCCGGACCAAGGATTTAGAGATACCTAACTTCTCACTTTACATGCAAGATATTAGGAAAGAATTGTTATAGCTGGAATTACCGAGTTAGGATCCTGTGGGGAACACTTAAGCCCTAGTTACTCTCATCACTTGATTAAACTCCAATACTTGAACTTGTTAGTTGATTACTTTAATTTAGTTAATTGCTTTAATTAATCAAAACCCCCCTTTAGTTATTTGTTTTCGGAAAATAATTGACTAAATAGAAGTAATAATAGAATAACATTAAGTCTAAACCATTTTCCTCGTGGGATCGACCCTAACCTCATTAGTTGGGTTCTTTACTTGATACGACCGCTTTACTTCTTATTTGAGAAGTAAATTTGAGCGTATCAAATTTTAGCGCCGCTGCCGGGGAAAGTGGCTTTTAGATTAACTTAAAACTTATTACTAAGGTTTAGTCAATATTTTTCCTAATTTTATTTTTTCTGTTGTTTTTGTCTCTTGCAGGTCTAACTTCCGTGTATGCCAACTACGCGGAGTAGAAGAGAACCCTTGTATCCATACGACCACGAATTAGAGCGTACACTAGGGTATTAACGACGATGATCCCAACCAGGACATTCTAGCTCCAGTTGATGCTCATGGTCACTTATTACCTAAAAATCGTGGTGAAGATGAACAAAGGGGACAACACCCCGCTCCACGCCCTCAAGAGTACTATAGGGGTTATGATAACATCTCTGATGGGCCATTTGTCTTGCCCCCTCTACCACACGGCCACACTTTTGTGGTAACCAGTAGTCTGATACAAATGCTCACTGCCAGAGGTTTGTTTTCAGGGCTACCTTATGAGGATCCACATGCCCAAATCGCTAAGGTAAGGGCAGTGTGCAAAAGTTGTGTAGGGAGGCCCGATTTGAATATGGATGTAATAGGGCTAAGAGTATTTCCTTTTTCACTGACGGGAGAGGCTGCTATCTGGTTTACTGAGCTCCCTTATAACTCAATCTTCACTTGGAATCAACTGAGGGATGCTTTCTTAGCACGTTACTACCCGGTCTCTAAGAAACTAAACCACAAAGACAGAGTGAACAACTTTGTAGCACTACCGGGAGAATCAGTTAGTAGTTCTTGGGATAGGTTCACTTCATTCTTGAGAAGTGTCCCGAATTACCGCATTGATGATGAGTCACTGAAAGAATACTTCTATCGAGGACAGGATGATAATAATAAAGCGGTGTTGGATACGATAGCTGGTGGTTCTTATGGGGAGTGTCCTTATGCCGAGATTGCTGAAAAGTTAGAGAAAATCTCTCGAAATAATAAAGCTTGGAGTACTAGAAAGTCAGATACTAGAAGAAACACCTTCGCACTACAATCCTCACACAATCCAGCCACAGACGAGATTCGTGAAGAGATGGCTCAGATGAGAACTGAGCTTGGGTTGGTATTAAAACATGTCACTGGGGGTGCAGAAAAGGTAAATGCAGTGAACTACTTGTCTAAACCACCACCGCCAAATGATGAATATTATTATGAAGAGGATTCCTATGCGGTGAATGAGCAGACGGGGGGTTTCCGATCGAACGCCCAAGGCTCCAATCAGGAGAATTGGCGCCAAGGTCAAGGAAACCAAGGTCGGAACTATTGTAATTATAACCGCGAGGGTCATTATGTCTGAGATGAGAATTACAACCGTAACAACAACTTCAACCGGGGTAACTATGGTAACAGAAATGATAGGAGTGGGCCCTATGTTCCTCCTCAAAATCGTGAAGTTGCTCCTAGGGATGGTGGAGGTAGTATGGCGCGAGTTGAGGATATGTTGCACAAAATGATGAGGAGGTTCGATGCTAGTGATGAACACACTAAAGAGTTAAGGAGTGACTTAGCGAGTATTGGGCAGAAAGTTGATACACATGCAATCTTGATTAAGCAACTTGAGTTGCAAATAGCCCAATTATCTGTAACTGTGAACACACGGCAACCGGGCACTCTCCCTAGCAACACTGTCCAAAATCCAAAAAATGATGGACACTGTATGGCAATCACTACTCGGGGTGGTAAGCAGACCATTGACCCACCTATGCCATCTGATGTAGAAAAGGTGATAAGAGATGATGATAAGGTGGTGGAGGTTAGTGGTGAGTTAGAAGTTAAAACGGGAAAAGATGTTGAAGTACCCAAAAAGGTGACTCCCATGCCTAGACCACCACCTCCCTTCCCACAAAGACTAGTGAAAAAAACCGAGGATGGTAAATACCGGCGTTTTATAACGATGTTGAAACAGCTTTCCATCAATGTCCCTTTGGTAGAAGCTCTGGAACAAATGCCCGGTTATGCCAAGTTCATGAAAGATCTGGTTACGAAGAAAAGATCGGTCACTTTTGAGGATGATGATAGAATGTAGCACTGTAGTGCTATTGCTACAAGATCTCTAGTGCAAAAGAAAGAAGATCCGGGTGCTTTTACTATTCCTTGTACAATCGGGTTATTATATTTTGCGAAAGCATTATGTGATCTTGGGGCAAGCATAAATCTCATGCCCCTCTCATTTACAAGAAATTGGGTTTGGGTGATCCAAAGACCACTGCGATGCGGCTACTGATGGCCGATCGAACAGTAAAAAGGCCTATTGGGATACTCCACGATGTGCTAGTAAAAGTGGAGTCGTTCATATTTCTGGCTGATTTTGTTATTCTTGATTGTGAGGTCGATTTTGAGGTGCCTATTATTTTTGGGAGGCCATTCCTTGCTACGGGTAGAGCCTTGGTTCATATGGAAAAAGGGCAGATGAAATTTTGGTTGAACAATGAAAAAGTGACCTTCAATATTTGTAGGTCCATGAGGCATAGTGGTGAGCTCCAATCGGTGTCTGCCATATCCTACAAACTTGAAAAGTCATCTGAGGTACAAATTGAAGAACGTCTGGGTGTTGAAGCACTAGCGGCAGTGATCATGAATTTTGATAGCGATTGCATTGAAGAGTATGGGTCATTGGTCGCGGCACTTGATCGAGGTGATGTTCAGTTTAAACCGAAGAAATATGAGTTAGATATGAAGAATTGCGAGTCTCCACCCGCGAAACCATCTATAGAGGAGGCTCCAAAATTAGAACTAAAAGCTCTACCACCTCATCTGAGGTATGAATTCTTAGGAAATGGTGACACTTTGCCGGTAATCATTGCATCAGATCTGAATGTACAACAAGTTGATAGTTTGGTGAAAGTGTTAAAAAGGTTCAAAAGAGCTATTGGGTGGACTATTGCAGATATTATTGGGATCCCTCTCGATATTTGTTCTCATAAAATCCAACTCATGCCCGATCATAAGCCAAGTATTGAGCATCAGAGACGCTTAAATCCACATATGCAAGAGGTAGTGAAGAAGGAAATTATTAAGTGGTTGGATGCCGGAGTAATATATCCGATCGCTGATAGTAGTTGGGTATGCCCTGTTCAGTGTGTACCTAAGAAAGGGGGAATGACTGTGGTCCCCAATGAAAAAAATGAACTTGTTCCAATGAGACCGGTGACTGGATGGAGGGTGTGTATGGACTACCGGAAATTAAATTCATGGACCGAAAAAGACCATTTTCCTATGCCCTTCATGGATCAGATGTTGGATAGACTTGCCGAAAAAGGGTGGTACTATTTTCTTGATGGTTATTCGGGGTACAATCAGATTTCTATTGCACCGGAAGATCAAGAGAATACCACCTTCATTTGCCCATATGGGACCTTCGCGTTCATGAGAATGCCGTTTGGGTTGTGCAATGCACCCGCCACATTTCAGGGATGTATGATGTCGATATTCTCCAATATGGTGGAGGACACTATTGAGGTGTTTATGGATGAGTTTTCTGTGGTTGGTGACTCCTTTGAACGGTGTTTAAGTCATTTATCTGAGGTTCTTAAGAGGTGTGAAGACTGCAATTTAGTACTAAATTGGGAAAAATGCCACTTCATGGTGAATGAAGGTATTGTATTGGGTCATCGCATTTCAGAGAAGGGTATAGAGGTTGATCGAGCTAAAGTCGAGGTAATAGAGAGACTTCGCCCACTTATCTCTGTAAAAGGTGTGAGAAGCTTTCTTGGGCATGCATGTTTATACTGGAGGTTTATCAAGGATTTTTCAAAAATTGCGCATCCTTTGTGCAAGTTGCTTGAGAAAGAGTGTAAATTTTATTTTGATGAATCCTGTCTTAAGTCATTTGGTGAGTTAAAAGAAAAGTTAGTGTCTGCACCCATCATTATTTCTCCGGATTGGAGCATTCCATTTGAGGTGATGTGCGATGCTAGTGGGGTTGCTCTTGGTGTGGTATTGGGACAAAGAAGGGACAAAATCCTTCATCCCATTTACTATGCTAGTAAAGCCCTCAATGAAGCCCAAAAGAACTACACAGTGACTGAGCAAGAGCTCCTTGCAGTAGTCTTTGCTTTCGAGAAATTTCGCTCCTATTTGCTAGGCACTAGAGTTATAGTGCATACTGATCATTCTGCTTTGAGATATTTGATGGAAAAGAAGGATGCAAAACCGAGGTTGATTCGTTGGGTATTACTATTGCAAGAATTTGACTTTGAGATGAGAGATAAAAAAGGGACCGAGAATCAAATCGCTGATCACTTGTCCCGTTCAGAAGATGAAGCAATGAGTGAGTTGGGAGATAAGACTGAAATTGATGATAGTTTCCCCGATGAGCATGTATTGGCCGCCTCTCAAGACTTGATTCCATGGTTCGCAGATTTTTTGAATTATCTGGCTAGCGATGTTGACCCACCGGACTTGTCCTTTCATCAAAGGAAAAAGTTCATGCATGATGTTAAAAAGTTCTTTTGGGATGAACCATACTTGTATAGGAGTTGCGCTGATGGGCTTATTCGGCGATGTGTGCCGGAAGTTGAGATGTTGAGTGTTTTGGAGGCGTGTCATTCTTCGCCAGTAGGTGGGCATCATAGTGGTATCCGGACAGCCCACAAAATCTTACAATGTGGCTATTATTGGCCAACTATCCATCAAGATGCTCATTAGTTTGCCAATGCATGTGATAGATGCCAAAGAGATGGTGGCATTTCGAGGAAGCAAGAGCTCCCTTTAAATCCCATTCATGTGATCGAATTGTTTGATGTATGGGGCATTGATTTTATGGGACCTTTTGTGAGTTTTCATGGGATGAAGTACATTCTAGTAGCAGTTGATTATGTCTCTAAATGGGTGGAAGCTATCGCACTCGCAAATAATGAAGGGAAGAGTGTCACCGCGTTCTTGAAAAAGAATATATTTTCCCAATTTGGCACCCCAAGGGCTATTATTAGTGATGGGGGATCCCACTTTTGCAACAAATTGTTTAAGGGATTATTGGAGAAATATGGTGTTCGCCATAATGTGGCCACACCTTACCATCCTCAAACTAGTGGGCAAGTTGAGGTGTCAAATAGGGAGATCAAACAGATTTTGTCAAAAACGGTGAACGCTAGTAGAACAGATTGGTCAAGGAGGCTTGATGATGCTCTTTGGGCCTACCGGACAACATACAAGACTCCCATAGGTATGTCCCCATACCAACTTGTATATGGGAAGGCTAGTCACTTACCGGTTGAATTAGAGCATAAAGCCATGTGGGCAATGAAGAAGTTGAAATTGGATTGGAATGAAGCTGCAGAATAGAGGTTAAATAGGTTGAATGAGCTCGATGAATTTCGCCTAAAAGCTTATGAAAGTTCAGCCCTTTACAAAGAAAAGATGAAGAAGTACCATGACCAAAAGATTGAGAAACGCGATTTTATGGTTGGGGATTTGGTGCTTTTATTCAATTACTCAAGTCCAAATGGACTGGCCCTTACTTGATTACCCAACTATTCCCTCACGGAGTGGTTGAGTTGGAAAACAAGGAGGGTGTGCGGTTTAAGGTGAACGAACAACGAATCAAAATCTATTTGGGGCATGCTGAAATGGCGAATGAAGTGATCGAGGCATACCATCTTGATGAAGTCTGAGTAATCAAGTGTCCTCCGTCGTGCCGCGACGTTAAATCAAGCGCTGGTTGGGAGGCAACCCAATATGTATCCTCTAAGCCAACTATAGTTTTTATTTTATTTTATGACTTTCTAGTAATAGTTGCATTTTCTTTGTTTTTCGTTTTGTTAGAAGTGTTGGCTAGAGCGTAGTTTAGGGACCGTGTCCAATAAGTGTCCAGATAAATACAAAAAGAATAGCTTAATGGGTGTTAAATTTGCAGGTAGCACATCACCAGAAAAATCTGCAGAAAATTGGTCTACAGCACTCATTGACGAATCCATCGACGGACCGTCACGCATGCGATGGACCATCGCAGGAATCCGTCGTGCCCAAGTAAGTTTTTCTATTTATTTTAAATTAGGGCACCCATGACGGAAAGAAGTAAATTTGAGCATATCAAATTTTGAACCCAACTAATGAGGTTGGGGTCGATCCCACGAGGAAAATGGTTCAGACTTAACGTTATTCTATTATTACTTCTATTTAGTCAATTATTTTCCGAAAACAAATAACTAAAGGTTTTTTTTGATTAATTAAAGCAATTAATTAAATTAAAGTAATCAACTAACAGGTTCAAGTATTGGAGTTTAATCAAGTGATGAGAGTAACTAGGGCTTAAGTGTTCCCCACAAGATCCTAACTCGGTAATTCCAGCTATAACAATTCCTTCCTAATATCTTGCATGTAAAGTGAGAAGTTAGGTATCTCTAAACCCTTGGTCCGGCATCTAGAGAATTTCACTCCGCACCTTAGTTCGGCTACATGTGTTGCTTTACTAAACCTTATCTTTACCTCATATTAAGCATCGTAATCGATATTTGACAAAGTTGTTACTTCGCACCAACCAACACTAGCCTATTAGATAGTATACACTAAATCTACATTGATAATTCTTTTCCTATTATCTAACTCCTAGGTCTGGCAAGTAGCATTAAGGCGAGTTCTAACGTTGTCCATCCGTTAAAAAGACTTCTAAACGAAAGAATTATCAATACATGCAAGACACTATTCTAGAATTGTTATTTTAGCTAGATTTTACCTTGTTATTTACCCATGGTTCCCACAACCCTAGTTATGGAGTTTAGTTACCCATGGTCATAATCACACAATTCATATTAATAATATAAGAATTCATGCACTTACTTTAATGAGAAGGAAGAAAATCCAGAAATTCACTTGAATAATTCACAAAAACACTAACAATCGATTCCGGAAAAGTATGATCAAATACCAAAATCAATAGTTCACTACTTAACCAAGAGAACTAAAAAAAATATCCAAAAGTCTAACCCCAAAAACGAAGTTTTTCGGACTAGTTATAATAAAATAAAACCTAATAAAAGAAAGAATCTAATTAAGGAAAATCTGTCCAAAACGCGTCTGAGTCGACGGTCCATGTGACGGACTGTTGTGTCCTCCGTCGCTCCATACTTAAACTCTAATCTCTGCTATTTCTTTCATCAACTCTGTTACCCTTGACAGACAGGTCTGACGGACCGTTGCAAGCACGACGGTCCGTCGAGGGGTTCCGTTCCACAATACTTAGAAACTTCTTAGAATTGGGTACTGGGACTACTCTCTGACAATCACAACGAACAAGCAGGACGGACCGTAGTGGCTATGACGGTACGTCGTGAGATTCCGTAGTCCCACACTTAGTCAGACTTCCCCATCTTCCTTCAGCAGCTACTTTCTTCTCACTACGGTGCCACCTACGGACCGTCACAGTCGCGACGGACCGTCGTGAGCTCCGTAGGTGGTCACTTCTGCAATTTCTTCTCAAAACCTCCGCGTTCTCCTTTGGAAAGATTTCCTGCAAATAAAGACAAACCTACATCAAAAATCAATACAAAAAGGCTTTGGACACACACTAAGCTTAAAGAAAAATCATTAAAAGTACCGCGAAACCACGGTACATCAATATACAAGGGGTTAGTCTCCTATGGCCTACACTAAGCTACGGTGATAAATAAAGGCTTGAAGACATTTCAAAAAAGGGACTTTAGCTTAGCACTGAGTGAACTAGATGTGAGATGTGTCCCTTTCCAATGTGGGAAGGTAGGTTCACTATTGTACTCATGATATAGATACTATAATGCAATGTGCATAAAGATGGTCTCAAGTATATCTCCTAATTCTTGAACTATGTTGCCCCCATACGATTACTAGCTAGTGGATCCACCTAGACACTATGTTCATGTTTTGGTTATACCTTGACAAGTAGACCACCTTCTTTAGGTGTAGGGTTTCATGACACCGGATTCCACATTTAGCTCATGTGGTCTATGTCGGTTAAGGCAATTGTTCTCAAAAGTAAAAGGAATGACTAAATGAAGATGGACATTGATTAGGATGACTTGAGGGGTCTACTTATGATAGGTAGGGGTATGGAAATCTACCTAGACATTGCACAAGTTAACTCTAAAAGGAGTACTAGGAGATGATCTTATGTATTATGATAGCATGCATTATGACATGTTGACTTATATGAGGATACCCTTATATGATGTTGACTATGTTAATGAATATGCTATTGGTATAAATTTTTATATGTAGTGATGAATACCTATGATGATATGTTATATGAAGCAAGGCATTACTTATGATCTCCTATCTTATTTACTTGATTATTTGGGTTTATGGGGCTTCACATGAGCATTGCATTTGTAGTCTTGGGATGAGATTGTTGGTAAGGGTTTTGTCTACTATGTTGATATGAACTATTGAAAACGAAATGTTGATATGGCTTTATGTTGATGTTGTCTTTGATTATGAACATGTCTTATGTTATTGTAATCCTTATCTTGTATATGCTCTCTTATATGTGCATTAAGGCTTTCTAAATGACTTAGCATGTTTTCTAAAGAAATAATCCCTTTCATGCATGTTTCAAATGTTTTATGTGCATTTACTCATACTTAGTACAAGTGGTTATACTTGTAAGACCTTGAAAATAGCTTAGGTGATCTAGAGCCTAACATGTTGGTCTTAGTGTTCTAAGGTCCTAAATATGTTTAATATGTTGTATATAGATGCAGTAGCAAAAATATTAGAGGTGTTGGAAGTCAAACGTCATGGGAAGACTAAGACTTTTGACGACTAAGTCACCTAAATGTCTAAAATGTGGTTCTATGTGTTTATGTGTGTTTCATGGTGTTTTAAGGTTCTTAATAGAGTTATTATAGTATGTATAGGCAGTGGTTAAAGTTTCGTGAAGTTTGGAGTTCAAACGATCAAGAACGTCCAAGGCATTCAAAAGATATGCCTTGAGTCGACCTTGTACGTCTAGGTGAGTTTCGTTGAGTTTTATGTGTTCGTTTTGGATGAAATTCATGTGAGAGGTGTTAAACTTATAGATGATCATATTTGGGTTTGAAACGTCCGGGAAATTATCCCCAAGGACCATCAAAGGGTGCTCTTATATTAATTACTATTGATTTATGTTACTACACCTATTATTGGATGTAATTGGTTGGTTGGTCCATGATGATGGCTTTTGAAGGAGATTTGGTAAGTCTTCATGACCCTAACCTTTACTTCAATTATGATGGCTTCTGAGTGATGATGTAGTGTAATGAAGCATGCTTTGTGAACAGCCTATGTAGGTGTTGGTATGATGTTGAATTGAAACGTCTTGACTATGTTATTGTGAGATTATGCTTAAGATGAAATGATATAAGGTTTGTTATGAAGTACCTATGTAACTTATTATGATATGATGATGTTAATGTGCTAATCTCACATATGAGGGTTGTATTTAAAGGACATACTCATGCAATACCTATTGTGCTAAATTACAATTACTATATAAGGGATTAGACCGTATGACCTAAAATAAGTGATGATTAATAAAGAAAGACATTTTGAAAGGGATTTAGCTTAGCACCGAGTGAACTTGATAATGAGAGGTGTTGGCTTCCCTTAGAGGAAGATTCACCCTATAGTTCCATATGAGGCTTTGACTCCCCGGGACACTCACCAATGGATTCTCATGAGATGAGGGCTCCAATACTAATAGGCATATAGAGGGTTCAATTTATGTCTCCTAGTTCTTGAACTATGTTGCCACCATAGGAATACTAGCTAGTGGATCCACCTAGATGCTATGTTCATGTTTGGTACTACTTTGGCTGGTAGTCGCCTTCCATCGGTGTAAGGTTTTACAACATCGGATTCCACACTTAGATCTTGTGGTCTATGTCCGTTAAGGAAAGTGTTCCTAAAGTAAGATGACGTAATGAGGTGAACCCTAACTAGGATGACTTGAGAGGTTGGCTTAGTCTAGGTAGGGGTATGGGATTCTACCCAGGCGTTGCACTACTTAACTTTAAGGGAAGTCCTAGAAGGATGCCATTATGTTATTATGATCTTATAAAGTAAATATTATGCTTATGATGACATTACATGTTGATGATCCATTATGATGTTAGTTTCATTGATGCATGTAATTGGTCTATATTGCTAAATATGATGATGACTACTATTGATTCTATGTTATGATGAGTTGGGCATTACTTGTGATCCTTTGTTTTGCTTACTTGATTGAGTAAGGTTATGCGGCTTTGCATGGTCATTGCACTTGTAGGCTAAATGGTGGGTTATGAGCAAGTCTTGCTTGTATTATGATGTTGTGAACCCTTGTATATGTTGACTTGACTATTACTTGTTGATGTTGGTCTGTGTCGTACATGGGTTTGACTTATGTATTATGTGATTATTGGCTTATATGGATTCTTGATTATGCATAAGGCTTTTAAAATTACTTTAGCATGGTTTCGAACAAATGCCCTCTTTAGCATGATTTCAATAGTTTTGCGTGCATATACTCATACTTAGTACAAGTGTATACTAACCCATCTCTTATGTTTACTCTTAATGTAGAATCTGGTCGTTGAGCTTAGTAGAAGGCCATTTGAACACTACTTGGATTCTTATCTTCAAGGTTTGGTAGGCTCTCATTTCCGAGGACGATGACATTATCTACCTATTGGATGTTGTTTAGTCTTAAAGACACTTTGTCATTCTCTTTCATTTTGGTACTATAATTGTAAAGCCTATATGTGGCTATGATTGTTGATGTAAGGTCTATGCCCAAATCGTTATACTCTTGTCTAGATGGTTTAATATGAGACAATTTTATAGACATTTTTTAAGACTATCTTATACTATGTATGTGCAATAAAATTAGAAGACTATGTAATCTTCTTATACGAAGGGTCTATGTATACTCGATAAATATATATTATGTGTAAGCCAGAGGTCTAAGTAAACCTCAATGTAGATTAAACGAAAAGTTTTTAATTTTCTGCACTTTTAACCCATGATATGTAATGACGATTGCCAAGAGGCTAGTCTTAGTCCTCTTTGAGGATGACAACGTCGGTTACGTTTGGGGGTGCTCCCCGAATGTGAAAAACTTGGTATCAAAGCATGAGGTTAAATACCTTTAGGATTGATGTCTCATTAAACCACGTCTACGTAGATTCTTATTCATAATTGTGAAGCGCGCCACACTTATTTATGAGAAACTATATGATGCTTAGGAAACTATCATCTTCTTGTAATCCTACGTCATGCCTCTAGAGTCTACTTTATGTGTGATTTTACCTAACACTTGTATGGTGGTTATAGATATGAATACCCAAAGATCAGCCGCAAGAAGGGCCGAAGAAGGAATTGCTAATACAGGACCACAAGACAACCAAGTGCCTCCACTTGAAGAAGTTTCTATGGGTGATCAAGTTTCGGTTGCTCCTCCTGCCATGGCGGATGGGGATATAAGGGCAGATTTTCTCCAAATGGCCTAAGCCATTACGACCCAAGCGCAAGCCATAACTATCAAGCACAAGCTATAATGGACCAAGCTAATATGGAGGTGGTACCCAGTGGAAACCAACAAGTTAGCACCATGGCCTCCCATTTGAGGGATTTCACTAGGATGAATCCCCCTACTTTCTATGGGTCCAAATTTGAGGAAGACCCTCAATAGTTCATTGATGAAGTCTACAAGATTATCTATGCAATGGGGTTGACTACTAGTGAGAAAGTCGTGTTAGCCACCTACCAACTCAAAGATGTCGCCCAAACTTGGTACGTCCAATGGAGAGACAATATGCCTCTAAGGTGTGGTCCAGTGACATGGGAAATTTTCAAGAAGGCTTTTATTGATCGGTTCTTTCCTAGAGAGAAGAGGAAATCTAAAGTGGAAGAATTCATCAACCTTCGTCAAGGATGTATGAGTGTACTTGACAACTCTTTGAAATTTACTAAATTGTCAAGGTATGCTCCTTCTTTGGTTTTCGAACCTAAGGATGAAATGTGTCACTTTGTGACGGGAGTGTCGGATGACTTGAAAGAACAATGTGCTCGTCTATGCTACATGATAATATGAACATTTCTCGTCTCATGGTTCATGCTCAACAAGTGGAAAAGACAAGAGTTAAGAGAAAGAGTAGAAATTCCAATAGGGCAAGGTCTTTTGATGGTGGTTCTTCAAAGAGTAGGATTGATATAAGAGACAAGCCTACGTTCTAGAAGAGGTTCTCCAATCAAGTTCTTCTTAATTTCCCTAAGGCTCGTGATGATAAGGTGCCTAAACTTAATTCCCAAAAGGTAAAGGGTGCGAACACACCTAGTGAGAAGCCTACTTATACCAAATGTGGTAAGGGTCATGTGAGCTAATGCTTAGTGGGAACGGGTAATTGCTTTGATTGTGGAAAAAGGGGTCACAAGGTGAGAGATTACCCTAATTTGAAGGGGCAAGACAAGGGGAGTGAACAAGCAAGTGGTTCAAATGATGGTTCTCCGAAGAATAATCGCTTCTATGGTCTCTACTCTACGGGTGAAGGAGAGACTTCTCCCGATATGGTGACCGATATGTTAAAAGTCTTTTCTATTGATGTATATGCTTTACTTTATCACGGTTCTAATTTGTCATTTGTTACTCCTCTAGTAGCTAAAGAGTTTGACATTTTACCCGATATCGTGAATGAACCTTTTATGGTGACTACCCCGGTGGGTGAGTATGTTATTTCTAAGGGAGTACATAGAAGTTTTCCTATAATGTTTCCCAATAGAGTTACTGATGTGGAATTAGTAGAACTCGATATGGTTGATTTGATGTTATTTTGGGTATGGATTGGTTGCATGGTTGTTTTGCTTCCACAGATTGTAGAACAAGGGTGGTGAAGGTTAACTTTTCGAATGAGCCCGTTTTAGAATGGAAGGGGGGAAATTCTATTCCTAGTGGTCGTATCATTTCTTGTTTAAAAGCTTGTAAGATGATCTCTAAAGGGTGTTTATACCATATAGTAAGAATCAAAGATTTAGACTACCAGATTCCTCCTATTGAGTCGGTTCCCGTAGTGAGGGAATTTCCGTAGGTCTTTCCTAATGATCTTCTAAGAATCCCTCCCGAACAAGAAATTGATTTCTGTAACGACTTGCTACCGGATACAAATCCCATTTCAATTCCTCCTTATCGGATGGCTCCGGCCGAATTGAAAGAGTTGAAGGATCAAATCAAGGATACACTAGACAATGGTTTCATTAGGCCTAGTATTTCTCCATGGGTTGCTCCGTTGTTGTTTGTGAAGAAGAAGGATGGGTGCCTTAGAATGTGTATCGATTACCGTCAACTCAACAAAGTCACAATCAAGAAAAAGTATCCTCTACCTCGGATTGATGATTTATTTGATCAACTCCAAGGTGCGAGTTACTTTTCCAAGATTGACTTAAGATTGGGATATCACCAACTTAGGGTGAGAGGTGAAGATATTTCCAAGACGGCATTTTAGACTAGATATGGTCACTATGAGTTGTTAGTAATGTCCTTTGGTCTCACTCATTCCCCGACAACGTTTATGGATCTTATTAATAGGGTGTTTCAAAGTTACCTAGATTCATTTGTCATTGTCTTCATTGAGGACATCTTGGTATATTCGAAAAATGAGGGTGAGCATGTAGACCATTTGCGAGTTGTTTTGCAAGTCCTAAGAGAAAACCAATTGGTTACCAAGTATAGCAAATGTAATGTTTGGTTGAGGTCGGTAACATCTCTTGGTCATATCATCTCTATTGAAGGTTAGAGGTTGATCCAAAGAAGACCGAAGTGGTAAAGGTTTACCTAGACCTTTGGCTCCTACGGATATTAGGAGTTTCTTAGGCCTAGCCGGTTATTATAGAAGGTTTGTTGATGGGTTTGCATCTATTGCTTCTCCTTTGACAACCTTGACTCAAAAGAATGTGAAATTTGAGTGGTCGGAGTCATGTGAAAAGAGCTTACAAATGTTGAATGATAGGATTACCTTGCTCCGGTTTTGTCCCTACCGAAGGGTACTAAGGGTTTTATGGTACATTGTAATGCATCGCGAGTCGGGTTGGGGTATGTTCTTATGCAACATGGCAAAGTTATAGCCTTTGCTTCTAGGCAACTCAAAGTTCATGAGAAGAATTATCCGACTCATGACCTTGAGTTAGAGTCTGTGGTATTTGCCTTGAAAATATGGAGGCATTATCTATATGTTGTTCATGTTGATGTGTATACGGACCATAAAAGACTCCAATATGTATTCACTCAAAATGAGTTGAAGCTCCAGCAACGGAGATCGTTAGAGTTGTTAAATGACTACTACATAAGTGTTCTGTATCACCCCAGCAAGAATGTGGTTACGGATGCTCTAAGTTGATTATCCATGGGAAGTGTGTCCCATGTGGAAGAATCCAAAAGGAACCGAGTGAAAGATGTTCATAGGTTGGCTCGTTTAGGGGTATGAATTGAAAGTTCTCCAAATGGCTGTATGGTGGTACATCATAACTCCGAGTGATCTTTGATAGAGTTGAAAAAATCGGTTCTTGGTAAGATAAATGAGTCATTCTCCCAAGGGGGGATAGTGTTCTTAGGTACCAAGGGAGATTGTTTGTGCCCAATGTGGATTATTTGAGGAATAGCATCCTTGAGAAAGCTCATGGAGCTCGTTACTCTATTCATCCGGATTCTACAAAGATGTACCATGATCTTAGAGAGGTGTTTTGGTGGGATGGCCTAAAAAGGGATGTTGCGGAGTTTTTTGCAAAGTTTCCCAATTGAGGACAAGTGAAGGCCAAACACCAGAAGTTGAGTGGTCTACTACAAGAAATCCAAATTCCTACTTGGAAGTGGGAAGATGTCAACATGGATTTCGTAGTTGGGTTGTCTCGGACACGAAAGCAATATGACTCTATATGGGTAGTCCTGAATATATTGACCAAATCCACTCACTTTATTCATGTTAAGTCTACTTATTAGGCGGAAGACTATGAAAGGATCTATATTGAAAATATAGTGAGTCTTCATGGGGTTCCTTTGTCCATTTTATCTGATACAGGTGCTCAATTAACATCTAGGTTTTGGAGGTCTTTTCAAAGAGGTTTGGGTACTCATGTGAAGTTGAGAACCATATTTTATCCTCAAACGGATGGTCAAGCGGAGTGGACTATCTTAACTCTTGAAGATATGCTTAGATCTTGTATCATTGACTTTAAGGGAAAATGGGATGAGCACTTGTCTTTGGTGGAGTTCTCATATAATAATAATTTTCATTTATCCATATCTATGGCTCCTTTCGAAGCATTGTATGGTAGGAGGTGTAGATCTCCTCTTGGATGGTTTGAGGTTGGCGAATCTTCGTGTAACATTTCGAAATCTCAAGACGTGTTGTAAAGCCTAACCTAGGTGTCATAAAGTGTAAGTACTGTTTCTAAGTCCATTTTGATGACTATGGGTTATTTACGAAGATAGGAAACCAAAACGTCCAAGAACGTTCGTGACGTCCAAAAGTTTGTTCAAAGAGGTGCTAGTGTGCCTTCACCTATTTGACTAGTTTTTTAGAGTCGGAATTAAACAAAATCTAGTAAAAGTATGTGTAACACGTGTTAGGGATGTTTCATGGTTGAAACATCTGGGTACGACTCCCCAAGGACAAACCAAGGCCCTTGAGGAGGACCCTAGTGTTAGAAGCAACACTGCGTGGCAGTGTGCAATCGACGGCAAATGAGATGGGCCGTGTGTGGAAAAACAGGGCGTCGATACCTCCGTTGTCCCATACTTAGACATGTTGAGGAAGCCCCTCACCTGCAAACTCTCTGAACTCAACGATGGAGTGCAGGACGAGAGGGGTAGAGCCCGTCGACTCACAGACGGCCCGTCGTTCGGGGTCTCGTCTGTGAGGGTCGAGATTGCTGTCTAATTTAAGATGGTTTCATTTAATTAGTTAGAGGGTTAGGTGGTTTAATTAGGGGTTAAGGGATTTTAATTAAGTTGATTTAAGACCCAATATAAATACTCCCAACCCTCATTAATCTAACACAGCTCTAAAATACCAACTCTCTTTCTTCTCTCTTCTTTCTCTCTCTACTTGAACTCACCATTGAAGACTAGAAAGGAGAAGGGTTTGGGGGCTGGAAAGGGACTAATTCACCATCAATTCTTCATCAAACATTAAGGTATGGGATATTCACCTTTGAGACCTCTTTCCTCAAAGGGTTCACTCAAAGTGTTTTCAAATCTAGAGTTTTCAAATGGGTTTCATCCAATTACGAATTGGAAGTTATGAATTGATTTATTGATGCTTTATTTAGGTTATATTGAATATATTAACATGTATTTTAACTTGATTATGGTAATTGTTGATGGTCTTGCCTAAATTGAAGAACATGATCCTAAGTCCATAACCCTAGGTTTGATCTTGATGTGAATTATGTTGGGATTGATTCAATTGACTTGATTATTGGTGAACTCACTAATAGATGATGTTATTACACTGATCATAAACAAGTTGTGATGAATTGTAGTTTTTCATACTAGTTCTTGATAGGTGATCTAGGGAATGTTGATTTGACTTAGTCCTAAGCTTTGATCTACTATTGAATTATGGTGTAGTGACTCTTCTAGACTTGTGATTACATTGGTTATTGAACTATGGTGATTTGATGACCTAATTGGATTAAACAAAGGGTTGATGGTAAGATCTTGATGATGATGAATTGTGAAGAAGACTTGGTAAGTCTTGTGACTTATCCTTTGTTTCAATTATGGTTAATTGTGGTTAAGTCATGATAATTGTGTTCGAGCATGCCTTGTTTAGGATTGATAGGGTGGTATGATGTTGAATTGAAATGTCTTGTTTAAGGTTGTGAGGTTGACTAAGATGTAATGATATAAGGATGATGGTGATTATCAATGTGCCTTATTATGAAACAAAAATGTAAAGTGTTAACCTTACTTATGTGAATTGTGATGAAAGGCTTATACTCATGAAATTCATGTTGAGCTATTATGATGATGATTATTGTCACGACTCGGATTCTGGAATCCGGATCGCAACCGGCGTCGTTAACCTCTAAGAGGTCGCAGACAAGCCTCTTCTTAGTTTTCATCACATTCATATAGTTAAATTTGCGGAAAATTTAAAACTTTTAAAACATAATGAAGTATCCATAGACTTCATATAAAAGTTGCATGGATTCATATACTATAAGCTCAAACTTAACAACCATCTACAATCCATTACGCAATTCAAATGAAAGAATCAATATATCATAATAGTTTGCCATAAACGGACTTAATACAAAGCTTCAAATAAATGTCTGGAAGGAACGCAAGGTACAACTTCCTCTAGCTATGTCTAAAGTACTAATGCTAGAAAGATAGATGTAGCATCCTCGAAATTAAGAGGACCTACCAAAGGTCTGGAGATCGCTGAGTCCAAACCGCTGCAATGAGTCTTCAACCTTCTCTCTGACCTGCACCTATAAAAAATAGTAATAGTATAGGTTTAGTACACACTTGTACTAAGTATGGGTGTATGCACACATTCACATAAGGCTATGCATGATCAAGGAAAGCTCTTCCTATAACAACAAGCCATTTCTGGAAAGTGACATCACTAGACTTTCCTAATTCTTTATTTGTTAATTGTGGTATGAATATGGCGTATTTTAATGCATTCAAAGCACACAACTCATTTTCTATATGAACACAAGACCTTAGAATCATCAATATAATTTTAGAACAACTCGAGCGAAAGTTTTGAAATTTGATACCACCAAACCCGAGAGCTCTTCATTTGACACTTAGTTTATTTTTTTGTTCTTTTCTTCTTTTTCTTGTCTAGTTCAATTATCTCCTTTTGTATTATGTTTTACTTATAAGTGCAATGATTCATTGTAGTCTCATACCTACAATGAATCAAGTAAGTAATCCAAGAGACTAAGGAAATGATTTAACTACAATTTAGGGCATGAAATCTTTGTAAGCCAATCTTTATTGGATAAACCTGTTATCCGATGTTGGCCTAATACAAGAAGTCATTATAAGCCAATCTTATTTGGCTAGTCTCATTTTCCTATTATATAAGGTCATTATAAGTCAATCTTATTTGGCTTTAATCATTTTCATAATATGAGATGTCATTATTGTCTATGCCCCTTACATATAGAAAATTTCATTCTTATCAAACATTGGCATTCATAAACTCTTGCTTTCTTAGTTCACTTTGAACTTACATCTCTTCTTCCTTCTTACTTTCTTAAAGAAGTTCGTAGCGTTAAGATCATTTGAAGTTACATGAAATCCAGTGTCTTCCCCACACCAAAATGAGGTGATTCACCGATCAAAGTGAATCCTAGATCATGCGAGTTAACATGAAATCTAGTTTCTGCACCACACTGAAAAGGAGTGATTCACCGGATAAAGTGAATCCATATCAAGTGTTTACCCCACACCGAAAAGGGGTGGTCCACGGCTAAAGTGAAACCAGGAACATTCTTTTGAGCATTAACCAACATAGATCATGTGAGCTAAACGTGAAATCCGAAGTCTTCCCCACACCAAAAAGAGGTGGAATCACTGGCCAAGGTGAAACCGAAACATACCTAGCTCTCTTAGGTGGAATCCATAGGCTATTTCCCATGTTGGCTAGACATAATTCGAATACTAGGATATATTCGGAGACTCTTATCCACCATGGTGGAGTTTCATCTCATGAGACTTACATGTGCAAGCACAAGCTCATAGCTAGTCTATCGGTGCTTTGCTCACTTTCCTTTTATCTTCTTATCTTTTAGATTTGACTCAAACATTATGGAAGCTTGCTTCTTGAATGAGGTTTACTTAATCTATTGATGACTTGTCATCCCTTTCTATACATTGATGAAATTGGAATTTATCCTTACATAACATCTTTGGTGTTAATGAGACTTGTCTCACACGTTCTAACACCCTTTTTCGTGAGTATCTTAACATAGTAGTCTTAGGTGTAAGTGAGACTTGTCTCACTTCCTTTAACACCTCATTCTGGTCACTTTCTTAACTTAGGCACTTTTAATTATGTTAATACTCACTTTACTGGCTTACGTTCATTTGGTAGCTTTATATCATCATTTATGGACGTTGAGAACTTCATTCAATGAAATACTTATGTTCATAGTTCATTTGGTTAGGGCATTTTGGGACTTGTCCCAATGATTGACATACCCTTGGTTATGGATTCATTGAATTACCTTAGATGTGCTTGAGTTGTCATTTCAATACTTTGGTGATATGTGGTTGGCATAAAATTAGTATTGGCCTAGAAAATTTGGAAATGACTTCATAGCCAATTTATTGGCACAAGCCAAACATTCATTCAAATATAATTTCATGAAATCATTATTAGCCAATTTTATATCATATCTTAGGCATAACATTATAAGCCATTTCGGATAGCCTCATATGAATACTTTAATGAACATATTATCTCAAACAAGTCACATTTAACAGTAAACAAGATGCCTAACCGAAACATATCATACTCCACTTTCTCGGACACAATTAGGTCATACAACGTTCTTTATTTCGTGTGACAAATGCTTAGATCATACAAATCAGTCTACATACTTCATTCGACATTTACAAATCATGAAAACCTAACATTAAGATCAGCCAGCACCATATACAACAAACATGATCAATATTACATCTACATATACATTAGAATTGAAATCAAGTATAACTAGGGGAATGGACGTTCAACAATATCATTGGTAAAGAACCCTAGTTTCGAGATTCATAGATTCAAGACTATTGAAAATTCTCTTGGAGAAAGAATTCCAGGATAAAAACCCATACCTTATGTAGAATTTAATCTACGAAGATCACCTTGCACGAAACCTTGAAGAAAACCTTAAAATCGCCTAAGAGAATCAGTAGAACTTTCTATTTTTCTTTCGTCGCTTCACTGTTTTGAGTCGTGAGATTTCTAGTGTTTGAACGTGAGTCTAAGTCTTAGGAACTGATCTAGACTCATTCAACTTAGGCTAATTAAGTTAATTAAATAAATTAATTAGTTAATTACTAAAACGCCCCTCCTAAGTTGACTAGAAATAGGAAAACATTTAACTTAGTCCAATTTGAAAATTGGCTAGGGTCTCGGCCAAATTTTAGATTTTTGATTAATTAATTAAACTGTTAATTTAAATAATTAAGGAACATAGGGTAATTACTAAAGTACCACTAAGTCTTTAGGACCATAACTAACCCTTTTGGACCATCCTAGGTTAGGTACTAGGTTGTCTCTTTAACTAGTTACTACGTTAGTGTCACCCGGTTAAGTCTTAGGTTGTCGGGTGCACTAATTGGTTTATTTCGGTTAGTCCTAGGTTAGTTAGCTAGTTAGGTAATTTAATTAGAGTCTAAAGTTGGTTAGGGAGTTAGGCCCAACATGGAGGGACCCTTGTATACGCCGGCCCCCTAAATACCCTAACCGAAATCGGTTAGGGTGGTCCCCTCGTTTGGCCGTTTCTTCACATGTGCTTGCACATGTGTTGCTTGTACTTTCCTAAATAACTATTCATAATGGTTCATTTTGAATGTTTACTTATTGTCCCAAGGATCCTCACTATGTCCTTGGGCACTGCTTAATCTACATGATCATTTTAATTGATCATGTGCTATGATATCTAGGCTTGACACTTGGATGCCTTATACCCAGTTTGTGAGTTAAAGGAAAAAGAATTTTAGCCTTGGGTCTTCATTGCAGGTACATTTCTTGGACAAGTTCATTAATGTTAATGGTTTTGAATCAATGTTTTAGAATTAAATTGATGTTAATGCAATGTTTTAAAGCTATAATTCTTATGAACCCATGCAATCCTTATTTTGACTATTTATGGGTTAAGTGATCTTGTCTCAATGCTTATGATTTATAGTGTAGTTTTCTTATGGGCTATTGAAATGATGTAAGAATTGTATTGAATTGATGAATAGGTTATATTAAATTGATAAATATATATTGAATTGACTTAGATTCATTGAGTAATCTAAATTTTGTATTGAATTGTTGTTCATGGCCATGGGTAAGGGCCTTATGGTATTGAATTGGATGATTTAGCTATGGATTGAAGTGGTGAGAATGTATTGGTGGTACGCTGCCCTAATTCTCTTTATTTTATGATAATTAGACTTCAATTATGTTGTGGTTGGTATGGTCCACCAATGGTGGCGGTGTTATTTTCTTTACTTGCAATTGATGTGGCCTTGTCGGTTTTACTTTATGTATTATGATGATCATGTCCTTTTCGGCAACTACTTGAAGTGTTATGATGATTGTGAAGTTGATTATGTGAAGTATAACTATATCTATCTACATTCTAGTAATGTGAAGGTTTGATGTTGTTAGGTGATCATGTTAGACTGTGACTATGTCCTTATGTGTGTAGTCTTAGAGTTGATGCATGATTATTCCTACTTGACTATATGAGTCTATAATGGTCCTATTGATGATGTTATAGTAATGTATAGGATGACATAAAGATGATAAGGGTCATTCCTAAGTGCTTCAAAGAATAATATGCTATATGTGTTAAAGTGAATTAATGATGTGTCTTGTTTTGGTAGACTTGTGTCACTTACTTGATACATGTATATGATGAATATGAACATCTTGACTTAGTAGGCTTAGGCACCTTTGTCTTGTATGTGTTGAATGTTGATGAAAGTCTAGGATCGGTAGACCTAAGATGGTGCCCTACTAAGCGTATCTAATATGTGGAACCTTCTATATAGAGAAAAGGTTAAGAATGACATATCCTTATAGATCATTGAGTGGCAGCCCTAGTGGACCCATCTTTGGTAAGTGAATTACGACTAGGTAATGACTAAGAGATGGTACCTTTTCATATGCTCCTTTTTATTGAACATACTATATGAGAACAAAGGCTATCACCGAGTCAATATGTTATGGTTTGTAGATCTACTTAAGAAAGATACAAGAGTACAATGTATCTCTACTTGAGAATGAGACTAGAGTGCATAAAATACCTTGATATTCCTTAACCATGTGCCTACATGGGATGTGTCCTAGTTCTACTCTTGGCAAGTAGAACACCCTCCATCGGAGTAGGTTTATGACTCCGGATTCCATGCCTCGCTAGTATGGTCTATGTCGGTTATTCCCTATTCTCATCATGTGGGATACATGCTAGTGTTGGATAAGTACTAAGAAATTTAGGTAGTGGACTGGGACGCTATCTAGACATTGCACGACTAGACTTTGAAGATGTTAGTCTGTGAGTCCCTAGGTGTTTCCAAGACCATTATGTGAAGTCTCTAATGAATGAAATGTCTTATAATTTACTTAATGAATGATTATGACTTTAGCTAATGTATGTTGAATAGAATGTGCTCTATCTAGGGTAGCTTTGAGGGTTTCTTAGGTAAGCTTGAAGAGGGTGTATGGGCGGTATCTTCTTGTCCTACTTAGGTGAATCTTAGAGTAACCTAAGGTGGGGAGTTAATGAAAGGAAAAGGGAACAATCTTATCTTTGGTAGTCTTAAGGATCATTTAGGTGTGCTTAGAGAGGGTGTATGGGCGGTTTCTCTTCGTCTCACTTAAGTAAGTCTTAGGATAACCTTTGATGAGAGGGTTACAAGCTAAAAGAGGTTACTATGAAGTTGAACTTAGTTCACTGTAACATTCTTAAATATTTGATAAAATGCTTATGTGATATCCTATATGTTTCTAAGGTGTTAAATGTTGTTGTTATTCTTATATTACGACATTTTAATCAAAAAGAACATGTTTTATGCAAATGTCCATTTATCATGATTTTATGTAGTATGCCATACTTAGTACATTTGTACTAATTCCATACATTTTGTCTATCTCTAAAGGTGTAGGTGAAATTTGAGACGAGTCTCGAAGTTGAAGCTTGGATTAGTGTTCATTCAAGTAAAGAGATGGTATGTTCTCACTTTATTCGAGGACATCTTGATATTTAGATTTCCCTATTTAAGTATTGTAATAGACTTAGCTATTTTCTATATGTTGAAGTATGGGCCGTGTCCCAATATATTTTCTTATGTCTAAGATGACGACTTTGAGACTTAGCATTTCATTATGTTTTCCTATAAAAGAGATATTTTGAAGTATTATTATTTCATGTGAAAAGTTTTAATTCCGCACTACTTTTCCATCATGTATGCAATGAATGGTATTAAAGGGATTGTAGAAGACCTCCGAGAGGTCGAGTACGCCGTGTTTCGGTTCGAGAATGCCCTAACTTCTAGGGGGTACTCGCAGGTCGTTACAGGCATGCTCTTACTTACTCTTTGATAAACTAGAATTTCATCGATAAATACTCCAACAAACAAAAAGAAAATTGTGAACACACCATTAATTAAACTAATGATCGTTGCAGGAAAATTAGTCAACCCAAACGACATAACTAAAAACTCAATGCCCATAGCGAGTCCTAAACCCCATCTTGGACACATCCTCAAGCCTAATTTTATGTAATGGTAACCAGATCTTAGATCAACCTTAGAGAAATTGTATGTACCTTGCAACTGGTCAAAATGATCATTTATCCAAGGCAATGGATATTGGTTTCAAATGGTGACTCTATTCAACTGCTGGTAATCTATGCACATCCTTATAATCCTTTTTCATAACAAACAAGAAAGGAGAACCCCATGTAGAAGCACTACGACAGATGAAACCCTTATCAAGAAGTTCTTTGATTTGAGCCTTGAGCTCTCTCAACTCTACCAGAGCCATGCGATATGGAGGGATATAAATGGGGTAGGTACTAGGTTCCAAATTAACGCATAAATATGTATCTCTATCCGGAGGAATACCAGACAAATCAGTATGAAAAGTTCTCTAAGTTCTGACACCACACAAAGAAACTCAATAAAGGGAGACTCAACCTCAGCATCTCGAATATGAGCCAAATACGCAAAACAATCCTGCCCCACAAGTTTCCTAACCCGAATGAAGGATATGATCTTTGCTGGCTTAGGCTTCTAGACCCCTTCCCACTCTAACGTTTCCCTACCCGTAGTTTCTAGAGTCACAAACTTGGTGTTACAATTAAGCACAACATAATAGGGTGAAAACAAGTCATGCCTAAGTTATATCAAAGTGAGTCATATCCCAAATTACCAAATCAGCGCAAGTCTAAAAACCCATAATCAAGATAGGACAAGCACGATAGACATTGTTGACTATGAAAGACTCTCGAACTGGGGTAGAAAGATGGATGAGGACATCAAATATATAACATTTCATATAAAAGCCCAAGGTAAACTGAATATTCACATAAAAAATAAGTAAAATCTAGATCAAATAATATATTAGCCATCCAGTCACAGACAAGAATAGTTCATGTGATCATTGCATCAGACACCTCCACCTCGGTCTTGCCTGGAAAAGCATAACACTGAGACTTGTCATCCTGACGAGCAACTTCCTTGCCTAGATGCACCGTACCTCTGCCTGCATTACCATTTTCCCAACCTCAACGATCTCACTTGTTTCATTCTTGCCCACCTTGTGGACGTCCTTGACGATTACTACCGTTGCTTGCGATTACCACTACTCTAGTCTTATGCTGTACGGAATCCAACATGTGAGGGTGTGTATGACCCGCTAGGTCGATTTGAGAACTAGGACTATTTTGGCTCTTTCGAAAAAATTTAAAGGGGATATTTTAACTATTCGGTGACTACGAGTACCTAGTAGAGGAAACTTTCATTAAATAAGTAATATAGATAATAGGTTAGTGGGGTTTCACAGTTATTAAACTCTTGTTTGGAAAATAAAAGAGGTGGAGGCAGAAACTTACCGTAGACGACGAACGGGAGGAACAACAATAACAAATACTTCAGGTAAAAAAAAACCTTCCTTTAGACGACTCCAATTTCTGAATAAGCTAAGTAGTATAAATTATTGGTGTGAAAGACTGTGTCGATACTGTATTATTTTGTTGTACTGGGTATTGGAAAGTTAGAGAAAATCTAGTATAATTATTAGGTTGAGTTTATGATTGTTTAATTAATAACAATTAGTATGTAATCATTATACAATGATTGAAGGAATGAAAATAATTGCAAGGTTGGGGGTTGTGATTTTTTTCCGTCTCGTAGTGTAGGATTTGGGAATTTGTCTCCATTTTTTTTCCTTATTTTTTTCTTTAGTTTAAGAATGATAGGAACAAGATTGAGCCGATAATTGGGCAATCATTGCCAATGATTTCCAATGATTGGAATTTGACAAACATTTTAGAGAATTTGGCAGTTGTTTACAGAATGGATTTTTGGATAAAAAAAAAAAAAATTTGGAATTGGAAAAATGGAATGACAGAACGTGATTGTGTTCTGGGTTATAAGATTGGTGGGAGATAAGAGTTGCTGAAAATCATTGGGAAATCATATGCCAATGATTGACATTTGGTAGAAATATTTGGAAACTTTGGATTTTTGCAGAATGGGTTAAGAAAAAAAATGGTCACGTTGTACTGCCTCTTTCGATGGGTGAAATTTGTTCTTATTTTATTTATTTATTAAATTAAGATACTAGTTTTTGATATATTGAGATAGGTAATTAATTATTAGGTGTATATTATATGATTTAACATTGAATTCTGGGGTATTTGGAGAGATGAAAGTTCAATTCTTGACTTGAAATTTAGCAAGTATGATAATTTTGGCCTATAAATTATATCAAGATTTGGAGCTTGATTTGAGATATGAGTGGGTTTTAGGGTCTATGATAAACATATAATAATTTGAATGTCTACAAACTCGCTTACGTATGAATATTGCATAATTGGTAGATTGGGAACATTCCGAAGCTTCGAAAAGGAAAGGAAAAATCTTAAAAATTGGTGTCACGAGGTTCGGCATTTAAGGTATGTTAAGACTTTTAAACTTGTTTAAGGACGTTTTCCTAATTAAAGATAAAAAAAATTGAAATAGACAATGGGTAAGGGCGAAAGATGGGGGTCTCGTATCAATGGTGTGACGGGCATTGGTACAAGTACCGGTGTTATAAAAGGAAAATTTACTACTATAGAATGTGGATTGTAATTTCAGAATGCCAAAGCATATGGGCATTAGCTGATATATTATTGACTTGAAATCCTTGTCTGATTGTATTTTCTTTATTACACCCGTACAGTTGTAATAATTGCGGTGATTATGTATTATGTTGATACTTGATAGATTGAGGTGCATCATTATCCCCTTATTTGAAATAATATTGTGTACATGCATTGACATGAGATTGAGTATAAGTTACGCACGTGGAGATCGTCCGTGCTGTAGATGGTGAGATGTTAAGATTGTAATTTGGGCATACGGAGACCATCCGTGCGGAAATTGTTTGATTTTATGATTGTGCGTTGAGATCGTCCGCACAGACACGTGGAGATCGTCCGTGTCGGTATATAGACCTCGCGAGTCGCCCATGGGTCATCAAATCTCGATGTATTTCCGAGGAGTATCATGTATATACGGTTGAGTGAGTACTGGGCATTCCGAGACATATCATTTCATGGTATCATATTGCATTGCATTCATCGCATCTTTCATTCTTGATGATTATGTGTTTTATTTGGTGGTTGGAAAGTACTTGAATATTTTATTACCTCTGTTTGATGAAACTTGACTGGTAAGTGTAATATAGACTTGTATAATTAAATAATTGATTTTTTTATATAAACTCCCGTCACTACTACTTCGTTGTCGGTCAATCAGACATACTGGGTACACGTGGTTTCGTACTCATACTACACTTATTGCACTTTGTGGTGCAGATTCGATTCCGGGTAGGAGCATATCTCGTGGAGCAAATTGAGTCCGAGTTTGGAGTGTCTTGGAGTTGTGGTGAGCTGTTTGGCTGTTCATTGGCCCACACCTCCCTCTATATGTTAGTTATTCTGTTATTTAGTATTCAGACAGGGTATCCCTTATGTTAGATTTGTCATATTATTTCTAGACTTGCATCGTATTTTAGAAGCTCTTGTACTTAATACACCGATTCTTGGGGTGGTATATATTTTTTTAGTTTCCGCATTTCGTACTTATAAGTAACTCAATGTTGGAGATTCTTGCTAAGTGTTTATCTTTTTACTCATTTGTTGGTTAAGTTTGGTTAATATGTTGGGTCAGGCTTACCTATTAGTTGGGAACATAGGTGTCATCACGACTTGTAAATTTGGGTCGTGACAGGGTGGAGACAATCTTTCTTCATATTCCCATGTTCTTCACAACTAAAACAAGTCTGATCGAAAGATGGCCAGCTGGCCGTCGAAGGTTCGACTTCCTAGCTTTCCTAAATCAAATTTTGAGGTGCTGGTCCGGAGTAATTAATAGTAGAAGCGGGCATAGCAAACTGAATTGGCCGGGCTGCAAGTTTCGGCCCCCCCTAAACGTCTGAGTAATAACCCTAAAGTTTACCGGTATTATCACCTTTCATACGCAAAGCCTTAGCTTACCCATCACCTCTAACTCCTTCTACCTTTTTGACAAAATCAGTCACCACATCGAAGCTTTTTCCTACAGAGCTCATATGAACAGAAAATATCTGCTACTCAGAATTTAGTCCCTTAACGAATAGACGGATCCTCTCTTCCTCAGTAGTCACCAATTGCGTAGCATAGCTAGACAGAGCATGGAACTTAGCCTCATAAGCAGACATGCCACCATGCTCCAAAGCAATGAACTCATCCTTTGTACGATCTCTCAATGTTCGCGGCACATACTTCTCCTAGAACAGTGCATGAAACTAGGTCCAACTGAGTTGGGGTAAAGCTGAATATGCACTCCACATAAGCTCTCCACCACTACTTAGCCTCAACTAGAAGTTGAAAGGTCACAAACTCTACTCCAAGCTAATGGAAAATTCCCAACTTATGAAGCCTCTCATATAAATCTATAATGAACTCATAGGCTTCCTCACCCGCGGAACCATGGAACACAAGCAGTTTCATTTTCAAGAACATAGTCAACATCTCATGTTCATTACCAGTCATAAAAGAACCCAACAAATTACAGAAAAAGGCATCCGTACATACAGCTCCACCCACCCAGGGACAATGATAGGAATACGGGGATTGTTGAGAGCTTGAGTTTCTTGAAATGTGGGAAGCAGTCAAGACCCAAGTGTACCACTAGACATAAATGGTACATAGGACCCCAAAAGGAACCATGTAATCTACCTAGCATATCCTAACATAAGTAAAGAACAATAAAGAGTAAAAACACATTGCGAGTCTTAAAATTTTTATAATAGCAAGCAGAAGTCTAGACGTGTCTCAATTATCCATCTATTACAATCGAAGTATCAAATAGGGTCACAACCCTTAACAACATAGTTCTCAAAGTGAAGTACAAGAAAGGAAACCAAAAAATCATCATCCGTCCTTGAACCATGAGGATTCACCAATAAGCAAGGAGAATTGTCAATCAAAGCTTTGAACAAGAAGGAAATCATCTCAAGACCAAGAACCTACACATATAGAAAATGTTTAAGAAATATGGGTTAGTACAAAAATTCACTAATTATGATAGTCATGCATAAAAAACTTGAAAGCATGCTAAAAAGAAATTTTTGGTTGAAAACAAAGCACTTACCAAGTTTAAGATCCGTCATAAAGATTAATGTAAAAGCATGTGACATAAGCATATTCAATATATAAAATATCATATCATAATGGAACTATACCATAAGCACCCTCAAAGCATCCTTGTGCAATGCATAAATAAGATCACATAATCCTACACGCACTAAAAAAACTTCTTCAGTAACTATTACTCATAATTCATTTTCTTGTTCATAATATAATAGTGGGATTAACCTTAACAAACATAGAACATGTGAGCTAAACATGAAATCCGATGTCTACCCCACACTGAAAGGGGTTGTCCTACTTGCCTATGGTAGAATTAGACTCTTAGCTTAGGTGGATCCACTAGCAAAAGACCAATGTGGACACATAGCATATGGGATAATGAGATTCTTCTAGAAACCCGGACTCAACTAAGGTATAAGGTTCCATCTCATATTTATATCCACTCGGTTCTTAGCATTGATTCCCATTCCATGACACTCAATCCAACATAATTCATGTAGACACATAATTTTTGAACGAATATAAAAATTCACTTCATTTTTTTAGTCCTCAAATATTTTAAAATTTAAAGTAAATGTTTTAATTTTTTTAATTATTTTATTAAGTGTATTTTTAAAAGATTTGAAAAAAATAACCAAACTAGAGTCACACTTTAAGGTACATTTTGCTTATTCAATATTTTAATAAATAAATTAGTCATTTCGATATTTTCTTAATTATATTTTTATGTAGATATTTAATTTATTACATTTTTATTAATTCTAAAATAATTAGTCAATATTATTATTAGGCGAAATGATCTAATGTACCCTTGTATTTGTACGTATTTGTATTGTGGATCCTTATACTTAACTCTTTACAAACTAATCCTTAAACTCAATGAGAAAATGATTTTTATATCCCTTCTATCATGTGTGTAGCTCACTCTCCCTAGACTAGATGACATGTCAAATCCATGTCACATAAATTAATAGCACATCATAGTTACTTTTATTAACTATTTTTTAAAATTATTAATCAAAATATTAAATAAAAGATAATATAATTCTTTAAATTATTTCTCTCACCTTTCTCCAACTTTCCACCTCTCTCAAGAAAAAACCACCATGACCACCACCTCCTACACTCTAATAGTCTCTTTTTCTTTCATATAAACTTGTCTTCATACAAAAAAGAGTGACATTGAGAATGGAAATCTTGAAAAGAAAATCTTGAATCTTTTATTACATCTAAATTAATCTTTCTTTGTTTCCTTTTCTTTTCTTACTTTGTAAGCCTTTTGTAATTGAAAATTTTACTCTTTAATCGTGGTATTTGGTGAAACTAAAATGGAATATTTTTTAAATAAAAAAATGGGCCTACTAATGTGGTGGGGGTGACTAAAAAGGGGAGTTGAGGGAAAGATGGGGTGAGGCATAGTTGAAACCTGAAAGAGGGGGTTGGGGCGGATATAGAGTTGGGGATGACTAAAAAAAGGGGTTAGGGCAAATATGGGGGGGTGGGGGGGTGAGGGATGGGTGACTGGTTGACTGAAAAGGAAGGTTGGGGCGGGGATAGGGGTGGGGATCGGGGATGAACGAAGAAGACAAGGTCAGAGGAAGAAGAATACTTTTCTAAAAAAAATATTATTTAATATTTTTTAAAATTAAACATGTTCTTCACTTGCCTTTGATGCGTGTGGTTACACAATCTTGCCAACTCATTCATTTTAATGTAACATAAGCAAAATCAATGGTCAGAAGGGTTTGATATATTGTATTTCAATAAGTTGAAGGGCTCAATTGACAAATGGTTAAGTAGAACGGCCCATAATACAAATGCATACACAATACAGAGGTTCATCAGATCATTTCGCCTTATCATTATATTTTTTATGGGAAAATTGCATTTTTAGTCCCTATGTTAGACTATATTCTTATTTTAGTCCTCGTGTTGTCTAACTTAGCATAATTAACCTTCAATTATATCAAGTAAGTGATTTTAGTCCTTTAACTTACAAATTCAAAAAAAAATAACAAAGAGTTCACTGCTAAAAGGGGTAGTTCGAGTATTTCCTTTTTAATTCTCTCTCTTTGAAGAACAAGCTAAGTCTTCCCTATCTCTATCTAGAAGAACAAGCCCGTCGATTTGAGCTACAATTTCAAAAACCAACTTGATAGGCATTAAACCTCCCTCTCACACCGACAAATGATAAATTATGCAACGAATGATTTTTTTAAAAAAAGTATTCTGTTTTTCTCAAGCAATTACTTTAAAATATTCGAATTACCCCTTTTAGCAGTGAACTCTCTGTTAATTTTTTTGGGTCTGTTAGTTGAAGGATTAAAATCAGTCACCTGATATAAGTAAAGGTTAATGGTGCTAAGTTAAATAACAAGGACTAAAATAAGAAATTAGTCTTAACATAGAGAATAAAAATGTCGTTTCCCCTATTTTTATATATTAACAACAAAAATTAAGAGAAGATAACCTTTTACCCTCACCTCCCTTTACAAAAACCCCACTACTGTGTATGGTCGGTTGTTTGGAGTCATAATCTATATATATATATATATAATTCACACGACACACAACAAAAACAACCCAAAAAAATACACACAAGCAGACATTTACATCTGCACGTAGAAAAACTGGAAAAAATAAGAAAACAAACACTCACAAAGAAAAATGTCCAGTTTAAAGAGAAAGAAAAATTCATTTCCTCACTTCCAACATTACAACCAACACAATACAAAACTACTACTACACCCAACAAAAGAAAGAAAAAAGAAAACAGAACAAACAACAATACACAACTACCCAACCTCACATGCACACCTATATTACCACACCCAAACGTACAAAAGAAAAAAAAGGAGCCAATAGAGAAAAAAATAGCTTCAGTTCCAAAACAACACACAAGGACAAAAGGACAAAAACTATCCCAGAAACCAAAAAAAAAAAAAGAAGTAATACACACACGACGGAAAAAGTTTCAGTAACCAAAACACCCTTAAAACCATTCTAAGCAAACACACAACGTACAACATACCGCAAAAAAAAGTCAACACACACGCTGCACACCATAAAATTCACACGACACACAACAAAAACAACCCAAAAAAATACACACAAGCAGACATTTACATCTGCACGTAAAAAATCTGGAAAAAATAAGAAAACAAACACTCACAAAGAAAAATGTCCAGTTTAAAGAGAAAGAAAAATTCATTTCCTCACTTCCAACATTACAACCAACACAATACAAAATACTACTACACCCAACAAAAGAAAGAAAAAGAAAAACAGAACAAGCAAAATACACAACTACCCAACCTCACATGCGCACCTATATTACCACACCCAAACGTACAAAAGAAAAAAAAAGGAGCCAAGAGAGAAAAAAATAGCTTCACTTCCAAAACAACACACAAGGACAAAAGGACAAAAACTATCCCAGAAACCAAAAAAAAAAAAGAAGTAATACACACACGAAGAAAAAAGTTTCAGTAAGCAAAACACCCTTAAAATCATTCTAAGCAAACACACAACGTACAACATACCCAAAAAAAAAAGGCAACACACACGCTGCACACCAAGAAAAATTAGAAACATACCCCACACAAATATACTTTCAACACACATTTCCTATACACTGCATCCAGTGACATACGAGAAGAAAAAAACATACCAAAATACCACACTAAAAAATATTCGTGAGGGTTCTAATTGAGTTTCACTTTAAAATTTTGCGGTACTTATTTTGTTAATTTAAGCTATTCAACATTGCCTTATTTATTTATATACGGAATTTGATGTAACTTTATGATACTTTTTTATATATTATTTTGTTTATTTATAATTCAATTGAAATAAATTTGGAATTAAATATATTTCTTGTTATTTATTGTTGTATTATTTTGATGCTTTGAATAAGTTTCTAGTTAATGTCATGTAGAATCTCATTGAATATGTAAAATTAATTAAGGATTTAGAGTTAGTATATTGAGTTTTCTTTTATTTAAATAACAATTAAATTTGATATTAAATATATTTCTTGTTATTTATTGTTGTATTATTTTGATGCTTTGAATAAGTTTCTAGTTAATGTAATGTAGAATTTCATTGAATAGGAAAAAATTAAGTAAGGATTTAGAGTTAGTATATTGAGTTTTGTTTTATTTAAAATAACAATTTTTGGCTTAAGATTGGTTGAATCATTAATTTAATTACTATTGCTATACAATTCTATTGGTGTTAACATTTAAAAATTTTAATCTAAAGAAACTTATATAATAAGTCATATCATTTTTTTGTTTACTATTTAAATATAACTTGTTGGACCTTATACAAATTTAGTCGGAGTTAATAATAATAATGTTCTTTGAAGAAGTTGTTTTTGATTTATAGAGGAAAATAATTATTTTTAACGTCAAACAAACTTTTATATACCTTTAAAAAATATTTATCTCAACTAAGAATGTGGTTACACATCATTTTTTGAGACATCCAAAGAAAATCAAGGATGCGGTTACATAACTTGGCAAAATTATTTTAATAATTAACTTTTAGTAACTCAAATCAATAGGTGTATATAGAGATTATTAGGTGTGAGGTACTTAAGAGGAAAATGCAGTTATGCCTCTAAATATCAAGACCAAGAATGCGGTTACACATCTATGTTCAGACTAATTAAAAGTTCAACAAATAAAAATGAGAGCTAATCAGGTCCATTAAAAATATGTTCAAACGATACTAAAAATAAGTATGATTCAATAAAAGTGTCAGCTCTAGAACTACGGGACTAGAGGGATGCCTCATACGTTCCCTTTGGTCAACATAATTACTTACTTGAATTTCTAATTTGCAGATCAAAATAAATAGTCATTTCCTTTTGATTAGGGATTGAAAATGGTGACGTAAACACCATAACTCAATTCCAAGTGGCGACTCTAAAAAAATTAAAATAATCTCTAATCAATAACGTCGTTTAAATTAGAAAAACCTTTTCGCTGCCGCGTGGTAAAAAAAGGGCGTGACATCTCTGGTGACTAAACTAGGGAAAAACAAGAATTTGAACTTTTTATATTAACTTTTACTTGATTTTATTGTATTTTTTGGACATATTTTGTATTATGGCCTAATATGCTACTTTCTTCTAATTTATTGCTTTTATATTATTGAATTGTATTAAATAGTCTCATCTTACACAATCACTCTAGTTTCTAGTAACACTTCTCACACATTTACATGAATGCAGTTATACATCTTACTTCTATTGACATAAAGCTGGAGTGTCTTGAAACTTAGTGAAGCATTTACTAGTCACACATGTTATGCAGGATTGGAGCAACAATAAAATCTGAATAGCGTTGTTACCGATAAGTTTTCCATCCCTGGCTCGAGCTTACGCATCTAGACACCATTATTTTTAGGTTTAACCCTAGTAAACCTGAAACACAAAAGTGGTAATCACTAGTAAGCTCTGCTTATGTGCTTCATTTGCATTTGACTTAGTGAAATTCAAAACAAGAGTTGGGTCCATCTAGGACAAATATCATTCTCTTACTTGACCACTTAAATTATTTTATGCACTACATGAAAATGTATTTACTTAGAAAGTCTTTATAAGTTGACCCATTTTAGTGTGATTAGTGGAATGAGAGAAAAAGGTTATTTTTTTTTTATTTTTACAAATAAAAAGGGAGAAAACAAAAAATAATTTTTTTTCTTTTTCAAGTTATTATACATTAAATGAATGAACTTTCTCTGCTTTACTAAAAAAATATATTTAAGTTAATTTTGTACGATTAATATAAAAAAATTTGAAATATTCTGCTTTCATAATATTTGAGAAATGTTGCATTTTTCAAGTCAAGTTTCTGTTATTTTTTTTAACCGTCCAATCCAAAGAACTACGCACACATGATTCTCATCTCAATGAGATACGTAGAAAACTCTCTTTGAGATCGGTGATTTTTAAATAAAAATTAAAAAAAAAATGCTTCATCAAAAATTCAAAAAAAGGGGTTGTAGTCTTTATTCCATAACTTTTTTTGCTTCTTCTTACCCAAAAAAAAAAGTTTTATCCTAAGGAAAAAGTAAAAAAAAAATCTCTGTTTTTTTAATTTCATTTTAGCACAAAGTATAAGATAAAAAATGGATTGTTTATTAATTTTCTTTTAGTAAATCAAGAAAACAAAGGATTTTATTATAAAAGATTTAAAACAAAAAAAATATAATTCAAAACTCAGTCGATAAATAAAAAGACTTGTGTATG
Organism: Solanum sitiens; assembly: GCA_016801875.1. NCBI lineage: Eukaryota > Viridiplantae > Streptophyta > Magnoliopsida > Solanales > Solanaceae > Solanum > Solanum sitiens. Next base: position 173,178 of record JABWTJ010000746.1, read on the forward strand.
CATGACGTGCATTATGTTGTTATAATTGAAGAAGATATCACCCTAACAAACATTATTATCCATGCACATAGTTAACTTTTGGTTGGTGGTTGGTGGTTAAACTTACATCTCACTCCTACTATAAAAGGTCAAAAGGGAAAGAGAAAATTTTCCGCACAGGGGGAACATAGTCAGAAATGACGAGGTCCAAAATCACATGATGTCAATGTATCTCTACTTGAGAATGAGACTAGAGTGCATAAAGGACCTTGATATTCCTTAACCATGTGCCTACATGGGATGTGTCCTAGTTCTACCCTTGGCAAGTAGAACACCCTCCATCGGAGTAGGTCTATGACTCCGGATTCCATGCGTAGCAAGTATGGTCTATGTCGGTTATTGCCTATTCTCATCATGTGGGATGCATGCTAGTGTTGGATAAGTACTAGGAAATTTAGGTAGTGGACTGGGACGCTATCTAGACATTGCACGACTAGACTTTGAAGATGTTAGTATGTGAGTCCCTAGGTCTTTCCAAGAGCATTATGTGAAGTCTCTAATGAATGAAATATCTTCTAATTGACTTAATGAACGATTATGACTTTAGCTAATGTATGTTGAATAGAATGTGATCTATCTAGGGTAGCTTTGAGGGTTGCTTAGGTAAGCTTGAAGAGGGTGTATGGGCGATCTCTTCTTGTCCTACTTAGGTGAATCTTAGAGTAACCTTAGGTGGGGAGTTAGTGAAAGGAAAAGGGAACAATCTTATCTGAGGTAGTCTTAAGGATCATTTAGGTGTTGTTAGAGAGGGTGTATGGGAGGTCTCTCTTCGTCTCACTTAATTCAGTCTTACGATAACCTTTGGTGAGAGGGTTACAAGCTAAAAGAGGTTACTGTGAAGTTGAACTTCGTTCACTGTAAAGTGACATAGTTCACTGTAACGTTCTTAAATATTTGATAAAATACTTATGTGATATATTATATGTTTCTAAGGTGTTACATGTTGTTCTTATTCTTATATTACGATATTTTAATAAAAAAGAGCATGTTTTATGAAAATGTCCATTTATCATGATTTTATGTAGTATGTCATACTTAGTACAAGTATTTGTACTAATTCCATACATTTTTTCTATCTCTAAAGATGTAGGTGGGATTTGGGAGGAGTCTCGAAGTTGAAGCTTGGATTAGTGTTCATTCAAGTAAAGAGATTGTATGTTCTCACTTTATTCGAGGACATCTTGATGTTTAGATTTCCTTATAGAAGTATTGTAATAGACTTAGCTATTTTATACATGTTGAAGTATGGGCCGTGTCCCAATATATCTTCTTATGTCTAAGATGGTGACTTTGAGACTTAGACTTTCATTATGTTTTCCTATAAAAGAGATATTTTGAAGTATTATTATTTCGTGTGAAAAGTTTTAATTCCGCACTACTTTTCATACATGTATGCAATGAATGGTACGAAAGGGCTTGTACAAGACCTCCGAGAGGTCGAGTATGCCGTGTTTCAGTTCGAGAAAGCCCTAACTTCTAGGGGGTACTAGCGGGTCGTTACAGGCATGCTCTTACTTACTCTTTGAATAAACTAGAATATCATCGATAAATACTCCAACAAACAAATCAAAAATTGTTTGAACACACCATTAATTAAACTAATGATAGTTGCAGGAAAATTAGTCAACCCAAACGACATAACTAAAAACTCGTAGTGCCCATAGCGAGTCCTAAACCCCATCTTGGACACATCCTCAAGCCTAATTTTATGTAATGGTAACCAGATCTTAGATCAACCTTAGAAAAAATATATGTACCTTGCAACTGGTCAAAATGATCATTTATCCGAGGCAACGGATACTATTTTCAAATGGTGACTCTATTCAACTGATGGTAATCTATTGCACATCCTTATAATCCTTTTTCATAACAAACAAGAAAGGAGAACCCCATGTAGAAGCACTACGACAGATGAAACCCTTATCAAGCAGTCCTTTGATTTTAGCCTTGAGCTCTCTCAACTCTACGAGAGCCATGCGATATGGAGGGATATAAATGGGGTACGTACTAGGTTCCAAATTAACGCATAAATATGTATCTCTATCCGGAGGAATACCAGACAAATCAGTAGGAAAGGTTCTCTAAGTTATGACACCATAGGAAGAAACTCAATAAAGGGAGACTCAACCTCAGCATCTCGAATATGAGCCAAATACGCAAAACAATCCTGCCCCACAAGTTTCCTAGCCCGAATGAAGGATATGATCTTTGCTGGCTTAGGCTTCTAGACCCCTTCCCACTCTAACTTTTCCTTACCCGTAGTTTCTAGAGTCACAAACTTGGTGTTACAATTAAGCACAATATAATAGGGTGAAAACAAGTCATGCCTAAGATTATATCAAAGTGAGTCATATCCCAAATTACCAAAGCAGCGCAAGTCTAAAAACCCATAATCAAGATAGGACAAGCACGATAGACATTGTTGACTATGAAAGACTCTCAAACTGGGGTAGAAAGATGGATGAGGACATCAAATATATAACATTTCATATAAAAGCCCAAGGTAAACTGAATATTCACATAAAAAATAAGTAAAATCTAGATCAAATAATATATTAGCCATCCAGTCACAGAGAAGAATAGTTCATGTGATCATTGCATTAGACACCTCCGCCTCGGTCTTGCCTAGAAAAGCATAACACTGAGACTTGTCATCCTAACGAGCAACTTCCCTGCCTAGATGCACCGTACCTCTGCCTGCGTTACCATTTTCCCAACCTCAACGACCTCACTGATTTCATTCTCGCCCACCTTGTGGACATCCTTGACCATTACTACCATTGCTTGCTGTTACCACTACTCTAGTCTTCTACTGTACGGAATCCAACATGTGAGGGTGGAGAAAATCTTTCTTCATATTCCCATGTTCTTCACAACCAAAACAAGTCTGATCGAAAGATGGCCTGTTGGCCATCGAAGGTTCAACTTCCTGGCTATCCTAAATCAAATTTTGAGGTGAAGTTCCAAAGTAATTTCTAGTAGAAGCGGGCATAGCAGACGGAATTGGCCGGGATGCAAGTTTCGATCCCCCTAAACCTCTGAGTAAAAACCCTAAAATTTATGTGTATTCTCATCTTTCATGGCTAAAGCCTTAGCTTACCCATCACCTCTAACTCCTTCTACCTTTTTGATGAAATCAGTCACCTCATCGAAGCTTTTTCCTACAGAGGTCTTATGAACAGAAAATATCTGCTACTCAGAATTTAGTCCCTTAATGAATAGACGGATCCTCTCTTCCTCGGTAGTCACAAATTGCATAGCATAGCTAGACAAAGCATGGAACTTAGCCTCATAACCAGACATTCCACCGTTCTCCAAAGCAATGAACTCATCCTTTGTACGATCTCTCAATGTTCGCGGCACATACTTCTCCTAGAACAGAGCATGAAACTAGGTCTAAGTGAGTTGGGGTAAAGCTGAAGATCTGCACTCCACATAAACTCTCCACCACTACTTAGCCTCACTTTGAAGTTGAAAAGTCACAAACTCTACTCCAAGCTAATGGAAAATTCCCAACTTCTGAAGCCTCTCATATAAATCTAGAATGAACTCATAAGCTTCCTCACTCACGGAACCATGGAACACAAGCAGTTTCAATTTCAAGAACATAGTCAACATCTCATATTCATTACCAGTCATAAAAGAACCCAACAAAGGACAGAAAAAGGCATCCGTACATACAGCTCCACCCACCCTGAGAAAATGATAGGAATACGTCGATTTTTGAGAGCTTGAGTTTCTTGAACTGTGGGAAGATGTCAAGACCCAAGTGTACCACTAGACATAAATGGCACATAGGACCCCAAAAGGAACCATGTAATCTGCCTAGCATATCCTAACATAAGTAAAGAAGAATAAAGAGTAAAAACACATTGCGAGTCTTAAATGTTTTCACAATAGCAAGCAGAAGTCTAGACGTGTCTCAATTATCCATCTATTACAATCGAAGTACCAAATAGGGTCACAACCCTTAACAACATTGTTCTCAAACTGAAGTACAAGAAAGGAAACCAAAAAAATCATCATCCGTCCTTGAACCATGAGGATTCACCAATAAGCAAGAAGAATAGTCAATCCAAGTTTTGAACAAGAAGGAAATCACCTCAAGACCAAGAACCTACACATATAGAAAATGTATAAGAAATATGGGTTAGTACAAAAATTGACTAAGTATGATAGTCATGCATAAAAACCTTGAAAGCATGCTAAAAAGAAATTTTCGGTTGAAAACAAAGCACTTACAAGTTTAAGATCCGTCATGAAGATTAATGTTAAAGCATGTGACATAAGCATATTCAACATATAAAATATCATATCATAATGGAACTATACCATAAGCACCCTCAAAGCATCCTTGCGCAATGCATAAATAAGATCACATAATCCTACACGCACTAAGAAAAACTTCTTCAGTAACTATTACTCATAATTCATTTTCTTGTTCATAATATAATAGTGGGATTAACCTTAACAAACATAGAACATGTAAGCTAAACATGGAATCCGATGTCTACCCCACACCAAAAAGGGGTTGTCCTACTTGCCTAAGGTAGAATTAGACTCTTAGCTTAGGTGAATCCACTAGCAAAAGACCAATGTGGACACATAGTATATGGGATAATGAGATTGCTTTTAGAAACCCGGACTCAACTAAGGTATAAGGTTCCATCTCATATTTATATCCACTCTGTTCTTAACATTGATTCCCATTCCATGACGTTAAATCCAACATAATTCATGTAGACACATAATTTTTGAACGAATATAAAATTTCACTTCATTTTTTTTAGTGCTCAAATATTTTAAAATTTAAATTAAATGTTTTAATTTTCTATTCTTATTTTTTATGTGTATTTTTAAAAGATTTCAAAAAAATAACCAAAATAGAGTCACACTTTAAGATACATTTTGTTTATTCAATATTTTAATAAATAAATTGGTGATTTTGATATTTTCTTAATTATATTTTTATGTAGATATTTAATTTATTACATTTTTATTAGTTCTAAAATCATTATTTACTATTATTAGTAGGCGAAATGATCTAATATACTCGTGTATTTGTACGTATTTGTATTGTGGATCCTTATACTTAACTCTTTACCAACTAATCCTTAAAGTCAATCTTAAAATGATTTTTATACCCCTTCTATCATATGTGTAGCTCACTCTCCCTAGACTAGATGACATGTCAAATCCATGTTACATAAATTAATAACACGTCATAGTTACTTTTATTAACTATTTTTAAAAATTATTAATCAAACTATTAAATAAAAGATAATATAATTCTTTAAATAATTTCTCTCACCTTCCTCCAACTTTCCACCTCTCCCAACAAAAAACCCATGACCACCACCTCCTACAATCTTATAGTCTTTTTTTCTTTCATTTAAACTTGTCTTCATACAAAAAAGAGTGACATTGAGAATGGAAGTCTTGAAAAGAAAATCTTGAATCTTTTATTACATCTAAATTAATTTTTCTTTGTTTCCTTTTCTTTTCCTTACTTTGTAAGCCTTTTGTAATTGAAAATTTTACTCTTTAATGGTGGTATTTGGTGAAACTAATTTTTTTTTTTTTTTTAAAAAAACTGGGCCTACTAATGGGGTGGGGGTGACTGAAAAGGGGAGTTGAGGCAAAGATGGGGTGAGGTATAGTTGAAGCCTGAAGAGGGGGTTGGGGCGGATATAGAGTTGGGGATGACTAAAAAAAGGGGTTAGGGAAAATATGGGGGGGTGAGGGATGGCTGAAAAGGGGGATTGGAGTGGCTGGTTGACTGAAAAGGAAGGTTGGGGCGGGGATAGGGGTGGGGGGCGGGGATGAATGAAGAAGATAAGGTGAGAGGAAGAAGAATACTTTTCTAAAAAAATTATTATTTAATATTATTTAAGATTAAACATGTTCTTCAATTGCTTTTGATGCGTGTGGTTACACAATCTTGCCAACTCATTCATTTTAATGCCACATAAGCAAAATCAATGGTCAAAAGGGTTTGATATATTGCATTTCAATGAGTTGAAGGGCTCAATTGACAAATGATTAAGTAGAACGGTTCATAATACAAATGCATACACAATATAGAGGTTCATCAGATTATTTCGCCTTATCATTATTATATTTTTATTTATTAACAACAAAAATTAAAAGAAGATAACCTTCCCATTACCCTCAACTCCCATTACAAAAACCCCACTACCATGGTATGTGAGGAGTGAATTGTGTATGGTGGGTTGTGTGGGAGTCATAATATATATATATATATATATATATATATATATATATATATATATAAAATTCACACGACACACAACAAAAACAACCCAAAAACATACACACAAGCAGACATCTACATCTGCACGTAGAAAAACTGGAAAAAAGAAGAAAACAAACACTCACACAGAAAAATGTCCAGTTTAAAGAGAGAAAAATTCATTTCCTCACTTCCAACATTACAACCAACACAATATAAAAATACTACTACACCCAACAAAAAAAGAAAAGAGGAAACAGAAGAAGCAACAATACACAACTACCCAACCTCACATGCACACCTATATTACCACACCCAAACGTACAAAAGAAAAAAAAGGAGCCAAGAGAGAAAAAAGTAGCTTCACTTCCAAAACAACACACAAGGACAAAAGGCCAAAAACTATCCCAGAAACCAAAAAAAAAAAAAAAGGTAATACACACGAAGAAAAAAGTTTCAGTAACCAAAACACCCTCAAAACCATTCTAAGCAAACACACATCGTACAACACACCCAAAAAAAGGCAACACACACGCTGCACACCAAGAAAAATTAGAAACATACCCCACACAAATATACTTCCCACACACATTTCCTATACACTGCATCCAGTGACATACGAGAAGAAAAAAACATACAAATATACCACACTAAAAAATATTCGTGAGGGTTCTAATCGAGTTTCACTTTAAAATTTTGCGGTACTTATTTTGTTAATTTAAGGTATTCAACATTGCCTTATTTATTTGTTTACGGAATTTGATGTAACTTTATGATACTTTTTTTATATATTGTTTTGTTTATTCATAATTCGATTGAAATTAATTTGGAATTAAATATATTTCTTGTTATTTATTGTTGTACTATTTTTATGCTTTGAATAAGTTTCTAGTTAATGTCACGTAGAATCTCATTGAATATGTAAAATTAATTAAGGATTTAGAGTTAGTTTTGAGTTTTGTTTTATTTAAATAACAATTAAAATTGAGATTAAATATATTTCTTGTTATTTATTGTTGTACTATTTTGATGCTTTGAATAAGTTTTTAGTTAATGTCATGTAGAATTTCATTGAATAGGGAAAATTAAGTAAGAATTTAGAGTTAGTATATTGTGTTTTGTTTTATTTAAAATAACATTTTTTGGCTTAAGCTTGGTTGAATCATTAATTGAATTACTATTGCTACACAATTCTATTGGTGTTAACATTTAAAACTTTTAATCTAAAGAAACTTATATCAGAAGTCATATCATTTTTTCGTTTACGATTTAAATTTAACTTGTTGGACCTTATACAAATTTAGTCTGAGTTAATAATAATAATTTTTTTGAAGAAGTTTTGATTTATACAGGAAAATAATTATTTTTAACGTCAAACAAACTTTTATATACCTTTAAAAAATATTTATCTCAACTAAGAATGTGGTTATACATCATTTTTTGAGACATCAAAAGAAAATCAAGGATGCGGGTATACAACTAAGCAAAATTATTTTAATAATTAACTTTTAGTAACTCAAATCAATAGGTGTATATAGAGATTATTAGGTGTGAGACACTTAAGAGGAAAATGCAGTTATGCCTCTAAATATCAAGACCAAGAATATGGTTACACATTTATGTTTATGCTAATTAAAAGTTCAACAAATAAATATGGGAGCTAATCAGGTCCAATAAAAATATATTCAAACGATATTAAAAATAAGTATGATTCAATAAAAGTGTCAAGTCTAGAACTACGGGACTAGAGGGATGCCTCATACGTTCCCTTTGGTCAATATAATTACTTACCCGAATTTCTAATTTGCAGACCAAAATAAAGTCATTTCTTTTTTATTAGGGATTCAGAATGGTGACGTAAACACCATAACTCAATTCCAAGTGGCGACTCTAAAAAAATTAAAATAATCTTTAATCAATAACGTCATTTAAATTAGAAAAACCTTTTCGCTGCCGCGTGGTAAAAAAAGGAGCGTGACATCTCTGGTGACTCCACTAGGGAAAAAACAGAATTTGAACTTTTTGTATTAACTTTTACTTGATTTTATTGTACTTTTTGGACATATTTTGTATTATGGCCTATATGCTACTTTCTGCTTATTTATTGCTTTTATATTATTGAATTGTATTAAATTGTCTCATCTTACACAATCACTTTAGTTTCTAGTAATACTTCACACACATTTATATGAATGCAGTTATACATCTTATTTCTATTGACATAAAACTGGAGTGTCTTGACACTTAGTGAAGCATTTACTAGTCACACATGTTAGGCGGGATTGGAGCAACAATAAAATTTAAATAGCGTTGTTACCGATAAGTTTTCCCTCCCTGGCTCGAGCTTATGCATCTAGACACCATTCTTTTTAGGCTTAACCCTAGTAAACATGAAACACAAAAGTGGTAATCAGTAGTAAGCGCTGCTTATGTGCATCATTTGCATTTGACTTAGTGAAACTCAAAACAAGAGTTGGGTCCATCTAGGACAAATATCCCTCTCTTACTTGACCATTTAAATCATTTTATGCACTACATTAAAATGCATTTACTTAGAAAGTCTTTGCAAGTTGACCCATTTTAGTATGATTAGTGGAACGAGAGAATTTTTTTTTTTTTTTACAAATAAAAAGGGAGAAAACATAATTTTTTTTTCTTTTTCAAGTTATTATACATTAAATGAATGAACTTTCTCTACTTTACTAAAAAAAGTATTTAAGTTAATTTTAGTAGGATTAATATTTGAGAAATATTTCAGTTGTCAAGTCAAGTTTCTATTATTTTTTTAATCGTCCAATCCAAAGAACTACGCACACATGATTCTCATCTCAATGAGATACATAGAAAACTCTCTTTGGGATCGGTGATTTTTATATAAAAATTTAAAAAAATGCTTCATCAAAAATTCAAAAAAAGGGTTGTAGTCTTTATTCGAAAAAAATTCTCTGTTTATTTATTATTTCATTTTAGCACAAAGTATAAGATAAAAAATGGATTGTTTATTAATTTTCTTTTAGTAAATCAAGAAAACAAAGGATTTTATTATAAAAGTTTTAAAACAAAAAAATATAATTCAAAATTCATTCGATAAATAAAAAGACTTGTGTATGCATGAAGTGCATTATGTTGTTATAATTGAAGAAGATATCACCCTAACAAACATTATTATCCATGCACATAGTTAACTTTAGGTTGTTGGTTTGTGGTTAAACTTACATCTCACTCCTACTATAAAAGGTCAAAAGGGAAAGAGAAATTTTTCCGCACAGGGGGAACATAGTCAGAAAATGACGAGGTCCAAAATCACATGATGTCAAAAGGATCAATGTCACTAAAAGAAGTTAGGATATTAAGACAACAAATAGAGAAATGTACGAATATTGGATGAATGAACAAGCTCCACCATCCTTAATTCGTGACTATTTGAATATGAATATGTCATCCCAATCCAAGTGTCGACAAGTGATCCAATCTATCTACCTGGATTTGTCCACATCCAATGCCGTTGAAACTTTCATGGTGCGCCTTTAGGTACACCTATCACAAGTAATACACTTTTCATGTCAAATGCGACGACTAATACCGTTAAGCAGCCAACTATGGAACAAAAATCCAACAACGATCATGGTTACACCCCTTAAGTTAATTCTAAAATTACAAGCTATTACCCTCACACTCATCAGTATAGTTCCCATGTTGAAGCATAAAAAGCTATTGAGAACGAGAAATATGAAAATGACTAGAAAAATGAAGAATTTGAACATAGTGTAAGAGATACGCTAGTATTTGGAGGTCACAAAAGTGTCTCATTCAATGATTTGTGCATGTTTCCCACATTCATTTGCCCATCGATTTTAAAACTCCAAAGTTCGAGAATTATGATGGACATAGGGACCTATAGCTCATTTAAAGAGAAATTATAATCAACTTAGAGGGGCTGGAAGCAATGACGAATTGCTCATGGCTTATTTTGGGGAAAATGTGACGGGAATCGCCTCAGAATGGTTCATAGGTAAAGATACTTCTCACTGGCATAGTTGGAATGCTTTGGATAGATGTTTTGTTCAACAATTTCAATATAACATTGACATAGTTCTAAATTGTACTTCACTTTCCAACATGAGGAAAAAAACCACCATGTTTTTGTGAATATGATATTAAGTGGAGAGAGCAAGCTGCTAAGGTTAATCTGCCAATGAAAGAGTCTGAAATGATTGATGTTTTCCTCCAAGTGAAAGAACTAGACTATTTTTATTGTTTACTTTACCTTGTAGGAAAAACATTCACTAAAGTTATTAAGATTGGTGAAGTGGTTGAAAATGACATCAAGTGTGGAAAAATTGTAAGTCAAGATGCCTTGAAAGCCACAACACATGTGATTAAAAATGGATCAGGAAATCTCACGGTAAAGAAAATAAAGGAGGATGTAGCAAACGTTGTGTTAGAAACACAAAAAAAGATCCAAGGGGTCCGATTTATCAATATTCACTACCTCAATTTCATCACTATATGTCCATATAAGACAAAAAATACTCTATTATCCCACCTCAATATGCAGTCTATGGTGCACAACCATATGCATATCAACCAAACTATCCTCAATTATGAGCACCAACAAATCAAAATGTTTGTACTTCTTCTCAAAAATTTTGAGCACCTTATAATCCCCATCCAAGACAGGGATTTTGTAATACTCCGAAAGTCTAAAGTCTCATATAGAGGCTAAAATGAGTCTAAGGGTTGTAACATTGTTTTAAAGTCAAATATAATGAATACAAGTCATTTAGGAAGTTTTAGAATCAAAGCGTCAAGAAACGTCCATGACGTCTGGAAACTACTTCAAGAGGTGCAAGTGTGCCTTAGTCTATTTGAGAAGGTTTTAGGAGTCGAAATTCAATGAAATTTAATATTAAGGTGTATAATACTTATTAAAGTTTGTTTAGGGTTGAAACTTCTGCGTACGACACACCAAGGAACAACCAAAGGGTCCTTGAGAAGGACGTTTGCATTATGGCTACACATTGTCTTAAGACAGTAGCCGTCTATGGTTGTAGGCTACAAGGCGTGGCCTGATCGACGAGGCGTTGATGGACACCATCGATGGTCACTTATTCATTTTCGTGAAAGGGTCATTTGGAAAGTCTCTGACCAAAACGACAGAGCTGTAGGACGGTTGGTCCCAAGGTGCGTCGACTGACCCACAACCTATAGGTCGGGGTCTCGTAGGTCAGGGTCACTGTTTTGCTGTCAAGTTTTAATTAATTAGTTTAATTAAGTTATTTAGTTAGGGATTGAATTAGTGTTAGGGGTTGGTTAATTAGGTTAGTTAATTAACTATGTAACCTACCCTAAGTCTAAGTACACTTCAATACCTCTCAAATCCCAAAACCCAAATTGCTCTTCCTTCTCTTTTCTTTCTCTCTCCCAAATAGAAGAACTCCATTGAAGGGATAGGTCAAGATTTAAGGGAAGAAAGAAGGGGGCTTTTTCTCCAACATTGATTCCTTTCCCCAAAGAGTTCTTTCGAACAATTGATTTCAAAAGATGAGTTTCAATGGGTTTTCTTCTATTAGGAATTTGATCTTCTAAATTGCTTTGTTTATGATTTCTTTGGGTGATAATGATTAGATCATGATTTGTTATGATTCAACTATGCTAGTTCTTGATGAATTAACCTAGTTTGTGAAGAAGATCATGACTTTGACCCAAATCCCTAACCCTAGGTTATGAACTAGTGATGAATTGATATGTAGTGATTTAATTGACTTCGTTATTGTTTTAATTATGATTGTGTGATCATATTACACCCATTGTTGGGTTTAATTGGATGGTTGATGGTTAAACCTTGGATGATGACTTGTGAAGGAGATGGGTAAGTCTTGTTATCTCAATCTTACTTCAATTATGATTACTTATGTTTAGTGATGAATTTATATCGAAGTATACCTTATGATAAGATTGATTAGGGTTGGTACGATGTTGATTTGAAATGTCTTGACTTATTTCTTGTGAGTTGTTCTCTAGGATGTAATGACATAAGGGTGGTAATGAATTTGCCTATGTGCCTTGTCATAGTAAGATTATGTAAATGTGCTAACCTCACATGTGTGAATTGTAATGAAAGGACAATAGTCATGCAATTCCTATTGAGCTATGACTATTAATATATAAGGGGTAGACCCCAAAGACCTAAACTAAGTTATGAGTATTAATGAAAGACATTTAAAAAAGGGACTCTAGCTTAGCACCGAGTGAACTAGAAATGAAGAGTGTCCCTTCCCACATCGGGAAGGTAGGATGACTATTGTACTCATGAGATTGGAGACTATAATGCATGTAGCATAAAGAGGGTACCAACTACATCTCCTAGTTCTTGAACTATGTTGTTCCCATAGGAATACTATCTAGTGGATCCACATAGATTCAATGTTCATGTTTTGGTACTAGCTTGACAAGTAGTCCGCCTTCTTTCGATGTAGAGTCCATGACACCAGATTCCACGTTAGCTCATGTGACCTATGTCAGTTAAGGGAAGATGTTCCCAAAAGTAAAATGAAGTATTGAAGTGAACTCTAACTAGGACGACCTAAGGGGTTTGTCTTCGTCTAGGTAGGGGTGTGGGACTCTACCTATACATTGAACTAGTTAGCTTTGAGGGAAGTCATAGGAGGATGTTCTTATTTGATTATATGCTTATAAATGTAAATGATATGTATATGTTGATCTTACATGTTAATGACACTATGTGATATTGGTTTCACTTATGAATATGTGATTGGTATCTGTTGCTAAGGTATGATGATGTTTACTCTTAATGATATAGCATGTAAAGTTGGGCATTCATTATAGTTCTTATTGAGTTTTGTTGGTTGAGTGAGGTTATGGGCACTTATTTGGTCATTGAACTAGTGGACTTAATGGGGGTTCATGAGTAATAGTTGTGCTTAGGTTATGATGTTATGAACTCTTATACATGCTTGTTGATATTATAACTTTATGATAGAGTTGTCTTGATTATGTGCTCAATTATGTTGATATGCATGTAGACGTGACTATATTTTTTATTGTAGGTCTTGTGATGTACATGGTCTTGACTAAAGGAATATGCACTTATTGACTTGCATTGGTTCTTGAATGTGCATAAGGTATTTCCAAAGTAAATTAGCATGCTTTAATGAAATGTCCCTTCTTAGCATGATTTCTATGTTGTTTGTTCATATGGTTCAAGACTTAGTACAAGTGATGTGCTAACCCCTTTTCTCCCCTTTTCCCCAATGTTTTAGGTTCTGTTCGTTGAAGGGTTCGTGACGACTTTTGAAGGAAGGCTTGGAATAATTCTCCATGTGTGGCTATGTCCTCAAGTCCGAGGATTATTCCTTGGTATTACTCTAGCTATGGTTCTATGTTATAGTCTAATGACGATCATTTCATTCATATTGTTTCAAGATATTGTTGTAAGACCAAGTGACATTTCTAAATTTGTGTAACGGTTGTGCACATATGGTTGACTCCGTTTAGATGGTTTAATATGAGACATCCATTTTAAGACTATGACGATTCCGAACTTTGTCCTAAGAGATGATTCGTTCAAAGATAAGAAAGACAGTTTCGAAAGCAGAGACATAAACTGGGGGAGGACTCCCTAGAAATTCCTTGTTTAGAGAAAGCTGTACAATCAATGAAAAGAGCGGACAATACGATTACTGAGGGTGAGCAGTCTCACATTCTCGAGGAAAAGCAGATGGTGAAAGGCCAAGATTACTACTGGCTTGAAAGCGCTTGTTATATCTATATGAACTAGGAGTCATTTAGTTGGCTTCTCCGTCGTTAGAGCGAACTTTCTTACTCTTGTAAGCTCGTCTTTTCCTATCTATGCTCACTACCTCGTTGTCTGACAAGCAGTTTCCCTCATCTTTCTCTTTTAGAAGAGCCTACTTTCGCTTTTTTTTATGGGTAAGGTTTTGACATCCTCCCCCTTAACCCCCCGGCGGGGGGCAGATGGGTTATGTATCTTATATATATATATATATATATATATATATATATATGTATATATATATATATATATATATATATATATATATATATATATATATATATGTATATACATATATATATATATATGTATATATATATATGTATATACATATATATATATATATGTATATATATATATACATATATATATATCTGTGTGTGTGTGTGTGCCATAAAAGTAGAAGACTATGTAATCTTCTTATACAAAGGGTTTATGTATACTCGATATGAATATATATTATGTGTAAGGTAGAGGTCTATGTAAACCTCATGAAGTAGTGTAACGATGAATGCTAAAAGTCTAGTCCTAGTCCTCTGCAAGGATGACGACGCCGGTTACGTCCAAGGGGTACTTCCAAGATGTGACAAACTTGGTATCAGTGCATGCGGTTGAATATCCCTAGAAATGATGTCTAATTAAACCACGTCTATGTAGATTCTTATTAATAATTGTGAAGCGCGCCACACTGATGAATGAGAGACTAAGTGATGCTTAGAAACTCTCATCTTCTTGTATTCCTATGTTGTGCCTCTACAGTCTTATTATATGCTTTTCACCTAAACCATGTATCGTGATTATATGTATGAATACTCAAAGATAAACTTCTAGAAAGTCCGAGGAAGAAATATCTAATGTGGGAGCTAATGAACCAAGTGTCTCCACAATACAACCAAGTGCCTCCACTTGATGAAGTTGCTATGGGTGATCAAGTTTCAGTCGTTCCTCCACCAATGACTGATGGAGATATTAGGGCGGATTTTCTCAACTTGGCCCAAGCCATGACCTCTCAATCTAATACCGACACTTCTCAAGTGTGAGCCATGACGGCTCAAGTGAATAGGGAGGTTGGACTTCGAGTGCCTCAACATGCTAACACTATGGCCTCTCGTTTGAGAGACTTTACTAGGATGAGTCCACCTATGTTCTTTGGGTCGAGGTCGGACGAGGACCCTCAAGATTTCCTCGATAAGGTTTATAAGATTCTCTATGCTATGGGTGTTGCCTCAATTGAGAAGGCCGAGTTGGCAGCCTATAAATTCAAAGATGTTGCCCAAACTTTGTATGTTCAATGGAGTAATAGGGCACTAAGGGGTGGTACGCTGACTTGGGAGATCTTCAAGAAGGCTTTTCTTGATTTGTTTTATCCTAGAGAGTTGAGGAAAGCTAAGGTGGAAGAATTCATCAACCTTCGTCTAGGATGTACGAATGTACTTTACTATTCCTTGATTTCACTAAATTATCCAAGTATACTCCATCCTTGGTGTGAAAACCAAGGGCTGAGATGAATCATTTTCTTACGGGGGTGTCTGAAGATTTGGTTGAAAAATTTCGTTCGGCAATGCTTCATGAAAATTTGAATATGTCTAGTCTCATGGTTCATGCTCAACAAGTGGAAGAGAGTAGGCTAAGGAGAAAGAGTAGGGAGGCCAAAAAGACAAGGTCCTATGAAGGTGGTTCTTCTAAGGGTAGGCTTGACATTCAAGACAAGCCTAGGTTCAAGAAGAGGTTTTCTAATCAAGTTCCTTCCAAATTTCCCAAGTCTCATTTTGATAGGGTGTCTAACTCTAAGTCTCAAAAGTGAAGAGGTACTAGCTCACCAAGCAAGAAGTCGACTTGTGGAAAGTGTGGCAAGAAAAATTATGGTGATTGCCTTGTTGGGACAGACAATTGCTTTGGGTGTCGCAAGAGTGGCCACAAGGATAGGGATTTCCCTAATTTGAAGGGGCAATATAAAGGAGTGGGCAAGCTCAAGCTATTGGTTCTAATGTTGATACTCCAAGAAGAATCATTTTTATGCACTGCGCTCTAGGGGTAAACAAGAGAGTTCTCCCGATGTGGTGACCGGTATGTTACAACTCTTCTCTATTGATGTATATACTTTACTTGATCCGTGTGCTACATTATATATTGTTACTCCCTTGATCGCTATAAAGTTTGAAATTTTACCCGATTTTTTAATTGAACCTTTCATGGTAACTACCCCGGTAGGTGAGTCGGTGGTTGCAAAAAGGGTATATAGAAATTGTCCTATAATGTTGTCCAATAGAGTTACTCATGTTGAATTAGTAGAACTTGATATGGTAAATTTTGATGTCACTTTGGGGATGGATTGGTTGAATGACTGTTTTGCTTCCATTGATTGTGGAACAAGAATTGACAAGTTCAATTTTCCAAATGAACCCGTCTAAGAGTGGAAGGTGGAAATTCAATTCCTAGAGGTCGTATTATCTCTTGTCTTAAGGCTAGTAAAATGATCTCAAAAGGGTGTCTATACCATATTGTAAGAGTCAAATATTTGGACTCCACAAATCCTTCCTTTGAGTCGGTCCCCGTAGTGAGGGAATTTTTGGAGGTCTTACCAAATGATCTTCCCGTAATCCCTCCCGAATGGGAAATTGTTTTTTGCATTGACTTGCTGTCGGATACCAATCCCATTTTAATTCCTCCTTATCAGATGTCTTCGTCCGAATTGAAAGAGCTTAAGGCTCAACTCAAGGAATTACTAGACAAAGGCTTCATTAGACCTAGTATTTCTCCATAGGGTGCTCCGGTATTGTTTGTGAAGAGGAATGATGGGTCCCTTAGAATGTGCATTGATTCTCGCCAACTCAATAAAGTCACTATTAAGAACAAGTATACTCTCCCTTGAATTGACGACTTGTTTGATCAACTCTAAGGGGCAAGCTACTTTTGTTTGATTGACATAAGATCATGGTATCACCAACTTAGGGTGAGAGGTGAGGATATACCAAAAACGACATATGCAAACTAGATATGGTCACTATGAGTTCTTTGTAATGTCCTTTGCTCTCACCAATGTCCCGACATCATTTATGGACCTCATGAATAGGGTGTTTTGAAGTTACCTAGATTTGTTTGTCATTTTCTTCATTGACGACATCTTGGTATATTAAAAAAAAGAGGGTAATCACATGGACCATTTAAGGGTGCTGTTACAAATGCTTAAGGAAAACCAACTATTTGCCAAGTATAGCATATGTGAGTTTTGGTTGAGGTCGGTGGAATTTCTTAGTCACATCATCTCTAGTGAGGGAGTTGAGTTTTCTTTGCCTAGACCATTGAATCCAACCGACATTAGGAGTTTATTGGGTCTAGCGGAATACTATAGGAGATTTGTTGATGGTTTTGCGTCCATTGTTTCTCCTTTAATGTAAGACCCCCAAAATGAGTTAGGGTGTCTAGAGCCTAAAGTGTTCATATTAGTGTTATAAGGTCCTAAAATGACTTATAATATGGTTTATAGTCAGTGTATAAAGTTTGAGGTTATTTGGAAGTCAAACGTTAAGGGTCGACCGAAACGTTCGACGACTAAGTCACCTAAACGCCTCGTATGTGGTTTTATGTGATTATGTGTGATGCATGAGCTTATAAAGTATTAACATGGTTTATAATGATGTCAAATGGTAGTATATGATGTTTCGTGAAGTTTGGAGGTCAAATGACCAAGACCGTCTAAGGCGTTCGAAATATAACCCTTAAGACGATCAACGTGTGTCTTGATGGGGCTTGGCCTGTTTGGACGAGTTGAATGTGTTTTTTTTGGGTGAAACTTTTGTGGAATATATAAAACTTGTTAAGGGTTGTATTTACGTTGGAAACGTCCGGGTACGACCTCTGAAGGGCCCCGCAAAAGGGCCCACAAGAAGGACCCAAGGCTGGTCGAGACACTACCTGGGCAATGTTAATTGACGGACCAAACGATGGCCAGTTGGTCAACCAACGGCCCGTTGGTCAGGTCTCATCGATTGGAACTTTCCTTGGGCAGGTCTCAAGCCAAATATTGGCTAATTACCAATCGACGGAAGTATAGGCACGGTCCGTTGGCTGACCTACGGCCAGTAAGTGCCTCCTTCGATGGTGGTCTGTCAACTACTGCTTGCGACTATTTTAATTAAGGGGTGAATGGAAAATTCACCCCACGTCCTAACCTGACTCTAATGGTTTAATTTATCTAATTTTGGGTGTATATAAGACATCTAAAACGTGAACTACCCATTCCCAAAATCCCCTCACACGTAAGGAACCTTCCCTCTAAAAATGTTCTCTCTAAAACCACCATTGTTGGTGAAGCTCAAGAACTTCTTGGAGCTCAGATTTTTATGGGTGATTCATCAAGTTTTAGAGTTCTTCATGTAGATAAAGGTATGGTGATCCTTCATCTCTAAGTAACCTTTCACTTGGAGAGTTCTTCTCAATGTTTTCAAAGAAAGTTTATGATCGAAGTTCTTCTTCTTCAATATAGCCATGGATTCTTTCTAAAAACATTTTGAATGATTAAATCATGATGAATTGAAGTTAATACAGTGGTTTTAACGTGAATTTTATTCCAATTGTATGATGAACCCATGCTCCTTCACCAAAACGATTTAGCCTTGCATGGGATTTGTGATCTTGAATTGCTATCGATTGAATTATAATTCTATTACGTTGAACTGATTGTATATACTGTTATTTACATGACATTATGTTGAATTTATGTTGAAGGATCCACGAGGATCAATGTATGAAGATTTGAGCATGTTTAGCCTAGCTTCCATAGTTCACTGTAACATTAGCTTCCAAATGATTTAATGTGGATTTCGATTATGTTAGGTCAATTGTTTCTACTGATTCAGGTTAGTATCATGATTGAATTATGAATATTAATCTTGTATGATTGAAGTAAAGATGGCTTATGTGAATTAATCTAGTCTCTTCTAGTCTATCGATTGATAATACTGTGTATATGATGTGATCTTGAATTGTGGATAGATGAAGCATGATTCCTTTGATGTAGTGATCTAGTTAGCTACTGCCTAGTATGTACATTATTGTTAAAAATATGATTAATGATCAAGTCCTTAGAGAATCAATAGTGTTGGTTAATTCCCTCTCTATACTCTAGCAAATTGACAAGTCTAATGCCTTTGTTGTAGCTTGATCTTGAAGTGCTTTGAGCATGATTTCTTTATGATTAAATTTATGATTAGCTACTTCCTTAGAGTGATATTATTGGTGAAATATGATCTATAATCCATGTAATGAAATTGGCTAATGATCTATGTTCTTCTACCTTCTAGTATGCTAAGGTGTTGTGCTAGTTGTAGTATGGATTTGTAGTAGCTTATGCATGACTTTGTATATGATTATTATGTTTTAGATACTGCCCTATACTTGAATTATTGATGAAAGAGTAGTAAAGGTCAAGGATGACCCAAGACTAAAGAATTGGTAAGAATTGTTCTACTCCTCTACTTCTCTATTCTTCTATAACAATGTTGATGAAGCCTTGTATGGCATTGTGTGTTATGGTCCACTTATGGTGGTGAAGTTTACTTTTTGTAATTATATATATGTCGACCATGGCTTTGAAGTCAATTTGATGAATATATGAAGAAGTGGTTATGATTATCTCTTTATGTGTAACTTGTGCCTAGTCTATAATTTGAGTTGTGAATCTAGGGTATGTTTCAATTGTTATGAACATGTGAAGGGTTGTGTAATATCATGTGTAGGTTCTGCCATGTCTTAGGTGATAATGGTTGATGATCCCTACCCATGTACCCCTATGTGAATGTGTGAATAGTTAATGATAAAGTGTTCTATGAAGTTAACTTGTCTCCTATGCTATTGTGTGTTGTGTAGTCTAAGCTTGAAGAGTATTGTGGTCTAAGAGGGTGGCTGCCTCAGTATGTTGTTGATAGTTATTATGTGATCATGTAACCAATGTACACACACTCACACTTTATGCATGCATATAGGTAGTAAAGGTTCATAGTGTCTAATGAAAAGTAGTTCTCATATTCACTAGTGTCTACTACTATGCATGTTAAGATGACGTTTATGGAAGTATGATATGTGTTTCCTTAACTAGGATGACTTGATAGGTGTACTAGTGTGGGCAAGGGTATGGGACTTTGCCTATGCATTGCACATGTGTACCTTGATAGGATAGTTCTAGTTTTGGTTTCTATATGTATGAATATGATGTATGAACATGTGTGACTTAAGGTGTTATGTGAAGGGTTTGCTCACATATATGTGTACACACACACATGGATGATGATCGAGTAAATGAGAGGGGCCTTGATAGGGGTGCCCAAGAATACTCTATAACTAGATAGGTTCTTGAATATGGTATAAGCATATGAGGAATGAATATCTTAAGCCTATGTTTTAGGAAAATATAATTAAAGGATTTTCAATAAAGGGAACTTAGCTTAGCACCGAGTGAACTTGACATTGAGAGGTGTTGACTTTCCCTTAAGGAAAGATTCACCATTTGTCCCTTGTAGAGTGTTGACTTTCCTTTGAGGAATATTCATCTATGGACCCACATGAGTTGTTGACTTTACTTTGAGGAAGATTCACCCATGTTCTCTCATGAGATGAAGCCCCAATTATCAAATGGTATGTAGAGGGAATACCTATCTCTTAGTTCCATAAACTATGCTTGCCACATAGGATCTAGCAAGTGATATCACCTAATATTCTAGGATATATGTTAATGTTCTACCTTGGTTAGGTAGGAACACCTTCCATTGGTGTAAGGCTCTATAACACCAAATTCCATGTCTAGCACCCATTGTCTTAGTGTCGGTTAAGGCTATAGTTTCCCTAAAGTAAAATGGACAATGTAAATAATTGAATAGGATCCTAACTAGGATGACTTAAAGAAGGCTACTTAATATAGGTGAAAGTAATGAACCCATCTATACATTGCACAAGTGACTCCTTAGGAAGTCTTAGGAAGGTGACCTAAGGTGTATGATTATGTTTATGTCCATATACATGACTTGCAGTATTGGTCTACTTGTTATGAAGATGTGCTTGATATGAATGTATATGATGTGATCTTATCCTTATGTGCACTATGTTGGTCTAAATGATTATGTGATGAAGGTCTTGTATTGACATGAATGAAGTTGGCTTTACTTGTGATGTTGATGTATGAAGTGGTATGGCTTGTGGCCTCTTGAAGGGTCTACTAAGTATATGTGAGGTTATGAGGCTTCACATGTACATTGCACAAGTAAATTAATATTGGGATTATGAGTAAGGTCTTATGAGGAACCATGTGAAGTCAAATAAGTATATGTGCATTATGTCTAAGAGTTCACTGTAATGTCCTTTATGGTTTGGCTTAAATATGTCTATGTTGTGCTATACTTTTATGATGGTATGTGTTGCCTTGTACATATTGTATGTACGTTTCCTGGTGTCCTTAAGGTGATGCATTGCACCAAGTATCAATAAAGGGTTACTTGGGAAGTTAATGAATGAAAGGGAATAAAGCTCACTGTAAACGTGAAAGAGCTTACTGTAAAATGACTTTAAAATGCCATAAATTCTAAATGTGATCCTATGTGATGTTTGGCCTTTGAATATGTTTATATGAAGTATATAAATGATATAAATGCTATTGTTCAAAGGTTTATAAAGATTTACTCAAAAAGGCATGAAGTATGATTTCAAGAAAATGTCCCCTTTAAATGTATGTTTCTGCATGGTTGCCATACTTAGTACATTCTTGTGCTAATCTCAGTCTTCTCTACTTTTTACACAAAGTGTAGGTTATGGATGCTTAAAGGATGTCTTGAATGGTAAAGAGATTGATGGATGATTCTTAAGATCAAGGAAAGGAATCCTTAAAGTTCGAGGATCTCCTACTTATGTCTTTACTGTAAAGTCTTTCAATATTTAAATAGTTATGTAATGTGTCTTATGGGCCATGTCCCTAATGTACTCCAAAGTTATTGAGTCTAAGATGTCAAACAGACTTAAGGTCTATATATGTATTATGACTTATGTTTTATGAATATATGAGATGAAGTTTCTAGCATGTGATGTTTTATGAAAATTTTAAATTTTCCGCTAAATTTACTATGTCAAGGCGATGAATGATGACTATGGGCTTATATAAGACCTCCGAGAGGTCAAGTACGCCATGTTACTTCTAGAGGGTGCTCCCTGAATGTGACAAATGTGGTATCAGAGCATGAGGTTTATAAAGTGGTCTTAGGTTCCAAGAAGTCTCATATTGCCACGTCTAGTAGAGCTCGTATCATTGGTGGTGAGTCGCGACACATCAAATGGTACGAGAGACTATAGGACGATAGAGTTTCCCTTCTTCATCATCCTCATATCGTGCCATAGAACTTAACTCTTTAAGATCTCTCTCTCATGTTTTCTTATCTGGTGGTCTTTTAGATGTGATTGTATCTCTATCCTTGAGGGAGAAAAAGGTGAGTTAATGCTTAGCTTGGTTTGATGGTTGAATGAACATGTTTGAAGGTGAATTTTGACATGTTTTGAAGATGTGATGCCATTTAAGGTTATATATGAGACTTATGTGAAATAACATGTTATGTTGAAGAATGCATAGCATGATATAGTTAAAGCATGATTAGAAGTTATTCTGGTTGACATGAGTTTCTTTTGAAATGATGTGTTACTATATGGTTTTACATGTTGGTGGCTTACTATTATGGTTTGAACTTTAAATGCTTAGTGACTATCTATGAAAGCATGCTATCTTGAGAATATGTGTTTTAAGGTGTTCATTATGTCCCTTTGAATATATGCATGATGTTTCAAATGTTGCCTTAGTTGGGATGTGTGAATATTCATGATTACCTAATATGGATTGGAGTCATTTGTATATACTTTATCCTAGGTGTAAAGGTAGTATGCATGACTTGGTAGAGTGATGATGTGGGTTTTAGTGACCTTGAAGCCACCTTACTGTAATGTTCTAGGGAAAAGAATAAATTTTGTGGCTAATTCTACTTGTTGTTTTCCCTAATGTTGAATGACCTTAATGGCTATGGTAATGTATGAAAACCTTATGTGTTTGAATGGTATGATCTAACTTGATGATTGAGGATGATTTGCCTAAAATGATAAGGTTTAGAATACCTTGGTGTTACTATGTTGACTTACTGTTAAATCCTTTTAAATGGTAATCACTTGTAATTGTTGAAATATGAATGTTGTTAAGTTAAGATCCTCTTAAGGTTGGGTTAAGTTTCTCTTAATTGGGTTTACCCTTAGTGGGGTATGGTGATGGAATAGTAAGGTTATAGGAATTTTCTACCTTGACCTTCTATTTTTGCTTGATCTTGAATTTAATGAAGTCTTGATGAGCTTGTTCATGAATAGATTCTTGCATAAAGTATGAATTGTATGAACTTTATATGTTTGGTATGTATTGATTGACATTACCTTAAGGGTATTCTTAAGATTCCAAGGTGCATGAATGAAAATTTTGATTAAATACATGTTTCTCATGAGTATTGTACATCCTAACATGCTAATGGCACCCTTGACTTCATGAAATAAAGTAGGAAACTTGATTTTTAGTCACTTGTGATATGTAAGGTTTATCCTTATAATAAAAAATTTAGTCTTTTTAAAAATAAAATATGTGGAGTCTCTTGAAAAGTATGTGACTTGTATGGCTTAGAAAGTATGAGTTTTGGCTCACTATTGAAAAGTGAAAGCATGTTTAGCTTAGTATTCATGTATGTGCCTATAATTTGTATTGTTGTTCCTAATAGATGCTTACGGTGAAGGTGAGTACTATGTTATGAATTGACATTTTGTGAAATAGCTTCCTATTTGTTGTGATGTGCTTGGTGTGATTTACCATCTAGACTTCACTAGGGAGAAATCATGACCATGTCTTAGTTTAAAGGTTGAGAAATTCTCATATTACCGTAAAGATGGCTTTTGTGCATTTGCTTGGGTGTGAGCTCATGATACATGTAAGTGTGTTGACGAGATGGACATTCCTCCATGGACACAACTAAGCATGGTATGGTTGAGTATGACCCTCATAGCACTAGGTCTAACTTATAAGAATCAATTGTCAACCTACCTTACTCAAGTCTATGTCCATTGAAGTATGAGTGCTTAATATCTTTTGAGTATGTGTTGTAATCTTCCTATATGTGGCCTTGCCAGATGATCTCTTAATAAATCGAATTGTAATGACCATGTTGTGATTAGGAGAAGGATGTTCCTCCTATGAACATGATAATAGCCTCTTTGATTAATGCATTAAGGGGTGAGTGAATTAAAGTTTTGCTTGCTTGTGTGCAGTGAGTGCTAAATAATATGAAGTTGTGTCCTTCGTAATTTTGGTGCATTAAATTCTATGTGATGATTATATGAATAAGATGAACTGCTCTATAATGCATTGAAGTCCTTATTGTGAATTAAAGTGTTCTATGTGTCATTCGAGGACGAATGTTCCCAAGTGGGGGATATTGTAAGACTCCAAAAATGAGTTTGGGTGTCTATAGCCTAACGTGTTCGTCTTAGTGTTATAACGTCCAAAAATGACTTATAACATTGTTTATAGGCAGTGTATAAAGTTTGAGGTGATTTGGAAGTCAAACGTCAAGGGTCAACCGAAACGTTCAACGACTAAGTCACCTAAAGGCCTCGTATGTGGTTCTATGTGATTATGTGTGATTCATGAGCTTATGAAGTATTAAAATGGTTTATAAGGATGTCAAATGGTAGTATATGAAGTTTCGTGAAGTTTGGTGGTCAAACGACTAAGAACGTCCAAGGCGTTCGAAAGATAGCCCTTTAGACGATCAACGTGTGTCTTGATGGGGTTTGGCCTGTTTGGACGAGTTGCATGTGTTTATTTTGGGTGACACTTTAGTGGAATGTCTACAACTTGTTAAGGGTTGTATTTACGTTGGAAACATCCGGGTACGACCTCTAAAGGGCTCGGCAAAAGGGCCCACAAAAAGGACCCAAGGCTGGTCGAGACACTGCCTGGGCAGTGTCAATTGACGGACCAAACAATGGCCAGTTGGTCAACCAACGGCCCGTTGGTCAGGTCTCATTGATTGGCACTTACCTTGGGCAAGTATCAAGCCAAATATTTGCTAAGTACCAATCGACGGAAACCTAGGCACGGTCCATTGGCTGACCTATGGCCAGTAAGTGCCTCCGTCGATGATGGTCTGTCAACTACTGCCTGCAACTGTTTTAATGAAGGGGTGAATGGGAAATTCACCCCACGTCCTAACCTGACTCTAATGGGTTAATTTAGATAATTTTGGGTTTATATAATCCATATAAAACGTGAACTACCCATTCCCAAAATCCCCTCACACGTAAGGAACCTTCCCTCCAAAAATGTTCTCTCTAAAACCACCATTGTTGGTGAAGCTCAAGAACTGCTTGGAAATCAGATTTCTATGGCTGATTTATCAAGTTTTAGAGGTCTTTATGTAGATAAAGGTATGGTTATCCTTCATCTCTAAGTAACCTTTCACTTGGAGAGTTCTTCTCAATGTTTTCAAAGAAACTTTATGATCGAAGTTCTTCTTCTTCAATATAGTCATGGGTTCTTTCTAAAAAAAATTGAATGATTAAATCATGATTAATTGAAGTTAATACAGTGGTTTTAATGTGAATTTTACTCAAATTTCATGATGAACCCATGCTCTTTCACCAAAACGATTTAGCCTTGCACGGGCTTTGTGATCTTGAATTGCTATCGATTGAATTATGATTCTATTAAGTTGAAGTGATTGTATATACTGTTATTTACAAGAATTTATGTTTAATTGATATTGAAGGATCCATGAGGATCAATGTATGAAGATTTGAGCATGTTTAGCCTAGCTTCCATAGTTCACTGTAACATTAGCTTCCAAATGATTTAATGTGGATTTTGATTATGTTAGGTTGATTGTATCTACTTATTTTTGTTAGTATCATGATTGAATTATGAATATGAATCTGGTATGATTGAAGTAAAGATGGCTTATGTTAATTGATCTAGTCTCTTCTAGTCTATCGATTGATAATACTGTGTATATGATGTGATCTCGAATAGTTGATAGATGAAGCATGATTCCTTTGATGTAGTGATCTAGTTAGCTACTGCCTAGTATGTACATTATTGTTAAAAATATGATTGATGATCAAGTCCTTAGAGAATCAATAGTGTTGGTTAATTCCCTCTCTATACTCTAGCAAATTGACAAGTCTAATGGCTATGTTATAGCTTGATCTTGAAGTGCTTTAAGCATGATTGATTTATGATTAAATGTATGATTAGATACTGCCTTAGAGTGATATTACTGGTGAAATATGATCTATAATCCATGTAATGAAATTGGTTAATGGTCTAGGTTCTTCTACCTTCTAGTATGCTAAGGTGTTGTGCTAGTTGTAGTATAGATTTGTAGTAGCTTATGCATGACTTCGTATATGATTATTATGTTTTATATACTGCCCTATACTTGAATTATTGATGAAAGAGTAGTAAAGGTCAAGGATGACCCAAGACTAAAGAATTGGTAAGAACTGTTCTACTCCTCTACTTCTCTATTCTTCTATAATAATGTTGATGAAGCCTTGTATGGCATTGTGTGGTATGGTACACTTATGGTGGAGGTGTTTACTTTATGTAATTATATATATGTTGACCATGGCTTTGAATTCAATTTGATGAATATATGAAGAAGTGGTTATGATTATCTCTTTGTGTTTAACTTGTGCCTAGTCTTCTATTTGAGTTGTGAATCTAGGGTTGTTACCATTGTTATGAGCATGTGAAGGGTTGTGTAATATCATGTGTAGGTGCTGCCATGTGTTAGGTGATAATGGTCGATGATACCTACCCATGTACCCCTATGTGAATGTGTGAATAGTTAATGATAGGAGTCTTAAAGTGTTCTATGAAGTTAATTTGTCTCCTATGCTATTGTGTGTTGTGTGTTCTAAGCTTGAAGGGTATTGTGGTATAAGAGGGTGGCTGCCTCAATATGTTGTTGATAACCATTATGCGATCATGGGACCAATGTACACACACTCTCACTTTATGCATGCTTATGGGTAGTAAAGGTTCATAGTGTCTAATGAAAAGTAATATTCACTAGTGTCTACTACTATGCATGTTAAGATGACGTTTATGGAAGTATGATATGTGTTTCCTTAACTAGGATGACTTGATAGGTGTACTAGTGTGGGCAAGGGTATGGGACTTTGCCTATGCATTGCACATGTGTACCTTGATAGGATAGTTCTAGTTTTTGTTTCTATATGTATGAATATGATGTATGAACATGTGTGACTTAAGGGGTTATGTGAAGGGTTTGATCACATATATGTATACACACACACATGGATGATGATCGAGTAAATGAGAGAGGCCTTGATAGGGGTACCCAAGAATACTCTATAACTAGATAGGTGCTTGAATATGCTATAAGCATATGAGGAATGAATATCTTAAGCCTATGTTTTATTAAAATATAATTAAATGTTTTTCAATAAAGGGAACTTAGCTTAGCACCGAGTGAATTTGACATTGAGAGGTGTTGACTTTCCCTTGAGGAAAGATTCACCATTTGTCCCTTGTAGAGTGTTGACTTCCCTTTGAGGAATATACATCTATGGACCCACATGAGGCGTTGACTTTCCTTTGAGGAAGATTCACCCATGTTCTCTCATGAGATGAGGCCCCAATTATCAAATGGTATGTAGAGGGAATACCTATCTCTTAGTTCCATAAACTATGCTTGCCACATAGGATCTAGCAAGTGATATCACCTAATATTCTAGGATATATGTTAATGTTCTACCTTTGCTAGGTAGGAACACCTTCCATTGATGTAAGGCTCTACAACACCAAATTCCATGTCTAGCACCCATGGTCTTAGTGTCGGTTAAGGCTATAGTTTCCCTAATGTAAAATCGACAATGGAAATAATGGAATAGGATCCTAACTAGGATGACTTAAGGAAGGCTACTTAGTATAGGTGGAAATAATGAACCCATCTAGACATTGCACAAGTGACTCCTTCAAAAGTCTTAGGAAGGTGACCTAATGTGTATGATTATGTTTATGTCCATATGCATGACTTGTAGTATTGGTCTACTTGTTATGAAGATGTGCTTGATATGAGTCTATATGATGTGATCTTATCCTTATGTGCACTATGTGGGTCTAAATGATTATGTGATGAAGGTCTTGTATTGACATGAATGAAGTTGGCTTTACTTGTGATGTTGATGTATGAAGTGGTATGACTTGTGGCCTCATGAAGGGTCTACTAAGTATTTGTGAGGTTATGAGGCTTCACATGTATATTGCACTAGTATATTGAGATTGGGATTATGAGTAAGGTCTTATGAGGAACCATGTGAAGTAAAATAAGTATATGTGCATAATGTCTAAGAGTTCACTGTAATGTCCTTTATGGTTTGGCTTAAATATGTCTATGTTGTACTATACTTTTATGATGGTATGTGTTGCCTTGTACATATTGTATGTATGTTTCCTGGTGTCCTTAAGGTGATGCATTGCACCAAGTATCAATAAAGGGTTACTTGGGAAGTTAATGAATGAAAGGGAATAAAGCACACTGTAAACGTGAAAGAGCTTACTGTAAAATGACTTGAAAATGCCATAAATTCTAAATGTGATCCTATGTGATGTTTGGCCTTTGAATATGTTTATATGAAGTATATAAATGATATAAATGCTATTGTTCAAAGGTTTATAAAGATTTACTCAAAAAGGCATGAAGTATGATTTCAAGAAAATGTCCCCTTTAAATGCATGTTTCTGCATGGTTGCCATACTTAGTACATTCTTGTGCTAATCCCATTCTTCTCTACTTTTTGCACAAAGTGTAGGTTATGGATGCTTAAAGGATGTCTTGAATGGTAAAGATATTGATAGATGATTCTCAAGCTCAAGGAATGGAATCCTTAAAGTTCGAGTATCTCCTACTTATGTCTTTACTGTAAAGTCTTTCAATATTGTATAGTTATGCAATGTGTCTTATGGGACGTGTCCCTAATGTACTCCAAAGTTATTGAGTCTCAGATGGCAAAGAGACTTAAGGTCTATATATGTATTATGACTTATGTTTTATGAATATATGAGATGAAGTTTCTAGCATATGAAGTGCTATGAAAAGTTTTAAATTTTCCGCTAAATTTACTATGTCATCGATGAATGATGACTATGGGATTGTATAAGACCTCCGAGAGGTCAAGTACGCCATGTTACTTCTAGGGGGTGCTACCCGGATGTGACATTTGACTACTTGACCCAAAAGAATGTGAAATTAGAATGGTAGTAGGCATGTGAAAGAAGCTTCCAAATCTTGAAAGAGAGACTTACCTCCACTCTGGTGTTGACTTTACCGGAGGGTACCAAGGGCTTGGTTTTATATTGGTATGCATCCCGAGTGGGCTTTGGGTGTGTCCTTATGCAACATGGAAAAATTGTAGCTTATGCTTCTAGACAACTTAAGGTGCATGAGAAGAATTATCCAACTCATGATCTTGAGTTAGCGGCCGTGGTATTTGCCTTGAAATATGGAGGCATTATTTTTATGGTGTCCATGTTGATGTGTATACCGACTACAAGAGTCATCAATATGTGTTTACTCAAAAAGACTTAAATCTCCAACAAATAAGGTGGATAGAATTGTTGAAAGATTACGACATGAGTTTTATCTACCACCCCGGCAAGGCCAATGTTGTTGCGGATGCTCTAAGTCGTATGACCATGTGTAGTGTGTCTCATGTAGAAGAAGCCAAGAAAGACCTAGTGAAAGATGTTCATAGGTTGGGTCGTCTGTGTGTTAGATTGGAAGATTACCCAAATGGTGGTTCTATGGTCCATCAGAACTCCGAATCATCTTTAGTTGTTGAGGTGAAGTCTAAGCAACACCTTCATCAACAATTAATGGAGTTGAAGGAGTCGGTTATTGGTAAGCTTAATGAGTCATTCCCCTTAGGGGATGGTGTCTTGAGGTATCAAGGAAGGTTGTGCGTGCCCAATGTAGATGACTTGAGAAACCGGATTCTTGAGGAAGCTCATAGTTCCCGTTATTCCATTCATCCGGGTTCTACAAAGATGTATCATGACCTTAGAGAAGTGTTTTGGTGAGAAGGCTTAAATGGGGACATAGCGGAATTTGTTGCAAAATGTCAAAATTGCCAACAAGTGAAAGCCGAACACCAAAAGCCGGGTGGTTTACTTCAAGAAATCTAAGTTCCGACTTGGAACTGGGAAGATATTAATACGGATTTCGTGGTAGGTTTTCCTCGGACACAAAAGCAACATAAATCTATATGGGTGGTTGTGGATAGGTTTACCAAATCCGCTCATTTTATACCTGTCAAGTCCACTTACTCGGTGGAGGCTTATGCAACGATCTTCATAGATGAGATTGTGTGTCACCATGGTATTCCGTTATCCATCATATTGGATAGGTGCACAATTGACATCTAGGTTTTGGAGTTCATTCCAAAAAGGGTTTGGTAACAAGGTGAAGCTAAGCACAACTTTTCTTTCCCAAACGGAAGGTCAAGCGAAGCCTACTATTCAAACCCTTGACGATATGCTTAGATCTTGTATAATTGACTTCAAGGGAAATTGGGATAAACACTTTCCTTTGGTTGAGTTTTCTAACAACAATAGTTACCATTCATCTATATCGATTGCTCCTTTTGAGGGCTTGTATGGTAGTAGATGTAGGTCTCCAATTGGATGGTTTGAAGTGGGCGAGTCTTCATTTTTGGTCCCGAATTGATTTATAAGACTTTGGAGAAAGTTCATATAATAAGGAATCACTTGAAAACAGTCTATATCCACCAAAAGTCTTATGCCGACTATAGGAGAAGAGACTTAGAGTTTGAAAAAGGGGATAATGTATATTTAAAAATTTCACCTATGAAAGGGGTGGTGAGATTGGCAAGAAAGGGAAATTGAGTCCTAGTTAAGTGAAAACATATGAAATTTTGCAAAGGGTTGGGAAAGTTTCATATGAGTTGAGGTTACCTAGTGAATTGTCTTTGGTTTATCCGGTGTTCAATGTCGCCATGCTAAAGAAGTGTATCGGTGATCCCGAGTCCATTCTTCCTATTGAGTGTCTAGGTGTGCAAGAGAAACTCTACTATTAGGAGGTTCCAGTTGAAATCTTTGATAGACATGTAAAGAAGTTAAGGAACAAGGAGGTGGCTTACGTAAATGTGTTAAGGAAGAACGACCTAGTTGAGGGTGCATCATGGGAGGCCGAGGCTGACATGAAGTCCTTTTACCCTCATCTATTTGATAACTAAGGTTAGTTGTTCCTATTTATAGTGAAAATAATGAATTTATTTGAAGTTTCCCTGATTATTGGTAAAATATTGAAAAAATATGTTTTGTTAAAGTGATTTTCAGTGAACTATTCCTATAGAAGTGAAAGTTTTCAAAAAAAAGAAGATCTTTTACTTTATTTGAGATTATGTAGTGTATTTTGGTATGTTGTGCCTTTATGAGTTGTATTGAGTATGATGATATGTGATGAAGAAAGCTTTGGCATAAGTGAATACGCATGTAGTGAATGTTGAGATCTTATGAGTTGAAACTGATGTTTTGAGTTGTATTGTGTAAAAGGTCATGTGGTTATGTTGATTTGAATTGTAACTAATGTTTTGATATGTTGTTGTTGGTTGGGCTGCTAGTCTTGAGTCTATTCCTTCCTTCAAAAGGATTTAGTGTCATTCGGGGACGAATGTTCCTAAAGGGGGGATAATGTAATACTCCGGAAGTCTAAAGCCTAATCTAGAGCCTATCATGAGTGTCTAAGAGTTGTAACACTGTTTTAAGGTCATATATAATGAATATAAGTCATTTAGGAAGTTTTTGAATCAAAGAGTCAAGAAACGTCCATGACGTCCGGAAACTAGTTCAAGTGGTGCTAGTGTGCCTTAGTCTATTTGACTAGGTTTTAGGAGTCGGAATTCAATGGAATTTAGTATTAAGGTGTCTAATACGTATTAAAGTTGGTTTAGTGTCAAAACGTATGGGTACGACACCCCAATGACCAACTAAAGGATCCTTACGGAGGACCCTTGCATTGTGGCTAAAAACTGTCTTGAGATAGTAGCCATCGACGGTTGTAGGTTATGAGGCTTGTCCTGATCAATGAGGCGTCGATGTCCACCATCGATGGTCACTTAGTCATTTTTGTGAAAGGGTCATTTGGCAAGTCTCTGACCAAAATGACGGACATGCAAGACGGTTGGTCCTATGGTGCGTCAACTGACCTATGGCCTGTAGGTCAGGGTCTCGTAGGCTAGTGTCATTGTTTTGCTGTCAAGTTTTAATTAGTATGATGAACATTGTCTAGGCTTGATAATTATGCATAAATGACTTGTATTGATTCTTGGATGTGCATAAGTATTTTCCAAATGTAAAATAGCATGTTTTAATGAAATGTCCTTTTTTAGCATGATTTTATATTGTATGTGCATGTGGTCTCATACTTAGTACATGTGATGTGCTAACCCCATTTTCTCCCTTTTTCCCAACATTTTAGGTTCCTATCATTGAAGGAGTTTTGAGACGAATTTGAAGGAAGACTTGGAATTCTTACTAATCCAAGTTGGGTAGGTCCTCACTTTTAGAGGGCAATGCCACTATCAAGATTTTGAATGTTGTTCTAGTTTTAAGACTTCTATGTTCTTTCCTTTTCATTTGTATACTACAGATTGTATATCTTACATGTGGCTTTATTACATTGATGTATGGGATATTGCCAATTAATACACTCTTGTTTAGATTTTTATAAGATGAGACACTATTTTAAGACTGTGTTTAGCATCTTATATATCTATGTGCAATAAAAGAAGAAGACTATGTAATCTTGTTATACGAAGGGTCTATGTATACTCTTTATGAATATATATTACGTGTATGCGAGAGATATGTAAACCTCATGATAGATAGAAAAGTTTTAAATTTTCCGCATTTTTAACCTATGAATTTAATGATGTACGCTAAGAGGCTAGTCTTAGTCCTCTCCGAGGACGCCGACGCCGATTACGTCTAGGAGGTGCTCTCCGAATGTGACAAACTTGGTATCAGTCCCAGGATGAATATCTTCTGAGTCGATGTCTCACTCAACCATATCTATGTAGATTCTTACACATAATTGTAAAGCGTGCCACACTTATGAATAGGAAACTATCTGATTCTTAGGAAACTATCACTTTCTTGGAAATTCAATATCGTACCTCTAGAGTTTTGGCTCTATGTGCCTTTATCATCTAATTCTTTTATTGTGATTATTGGCAATGAATACTCGAAGAACAGTTGCTTGAAGACTTGATAGAGAGATTGCTATTGCGGGAGCTCCTCCCTATGGTAATCAAGTCCCCCGTCTTGAAGAAGTTGCTAATGATGACCAAGCTTCCGTCAATCCTCCACATATGACTGATGGTTACATAAGGGATTCCTTTATACAAATGTCCCAATCCATTACTGTACAAGCTTAAGCCGTCACTACTCAAGCAGAAGCCATGACGACCCAAACTAATCGGGAAATGGTACTCTGCACAAACAACCATGTTTGCACCATAGTCTCCCTTTTGACAGATTTCACTAGGATGAATCCCCCTACTTTCTATGGGACCAAAGTTGAGGAATACCCCCAAGATTTCATGATGAAGTCTACAAGATTCTCTATGATATGGGGTTTACTACCAGTGAGAAAGCCGAGCTAGCCACTTACCAACTCAAAGACGTGGGCCAAACTGGGTATGTCCAATGGAGAGACAATAGGCCTTTATATGGTGGACCAGTGACTTGGGAGATCTTCAAGAAGGCTTTCCTTCATCGGTTCTTTCCGAGAGAAGAGGGAAGCCAAAGTGGAAGAATTCATCGACCTTCATCAAGGAGGTATCAGTGTACTTGACTACTCTTTGAAATTTACTAAATTGTCAAAGTATGCTCCTTTTTTGGATTCCGACCCTAGAGATTAAATGAACCTCTTTGAGATGGGAGTGTCGGATTACTTGAAGGAAGAATGTCGTTCTTCTATCTACATGATATTATGAGCATTTCTCGTCTCATGGTTCATATTCAACAAGTGAAAGAGACAAGGGTTAAGAGATCGAGTAGAGATGCCAAAAAGGCAAGGTCTTCTGATGGTGGTTCTTTAAAAGGTAGGCTTGATATCCAAGACATGCCTAGGTCTAAGAAGAGGTTCTCTAATAAAGTTCCTTCCAACTTCCCTAAGGCTCATGATGATAGGGTGTATGACCCTAAGTCTCAAAAGGGAAGGGGTTCTAGTTCACCAACCAAGAAGACAAGTTGTGAAAAGTGTGGCAAGAAGCATTATGGTGATTGCCTCGTTTGGATGGAAAATTGCTTTGGTTGTGGCAAGGGTGGCCACAAGGTTAGGGATTTCCCTAATGTGAAGGGTCAATACAAAGTTAGTGGTCAAGATCAATCAAGTAGTTCTAATGATGCTCCAAAGAAGAATTACTTTTATGCTCTCCGCTCTAAAGGTGAGCAAGAGACTTCTCCCATTGTGGTGACCGGTATGTTGAACGTATTTTCTATTGATGTATATGCTTTACTTGATCCCGGTGCTACCTTGTCATTTATTACTCCTTTAGTGGATAAAAAGACATTTTGCCCGATATCTTGAATGAACGTTTTATGGTGCCTAATCCGGTAGGTGAGTTGGTTGTTGCTAAGAGAGTATATAGAAATTGTCCTATAATGATGCCCAATAGAGTTACTCGTGTGGAGTTAGTATAACTCAATATGGTTGATTTTGATGTTATTTTGGGTATGGATTGTTTGCATGCTTTTTTCGCTTCCATAGATTGTAGAACAAGGTTGGTGAAGTTTAACTTTCCAAATGAACATGTTTTACAATGGAAGGGGGGAAATTCTATTCCTATAGGTTGTATCATTTCTTATGTGAAAGCTTGTAGGATGATCTCTAAAGGGTGTTTATACCATATAGTAAGAGTTCAAGATTTAGACTCCGAAATTCCTCCCATTGAATCGGTCCCCATAGTGAGGGAATTTTTTGAGGTCTTTTCCTAATGATCTTCCCAGTATTCCTCATGAATGAGAAATTGATTTTGGTATCGACTTGCTACCGGAAACAAATACCAATTCAATTCCTCATTATCGTATGGTTCGGGTCGAATTAAAAGAGTTGAAGGCTCAACTCAGGCACTTACAAGACAAGAGCTTCCAAATGTTGAAGTATAGGCTTACTTCCCCACCGGTATTGACCCTACAAGAGGGCACTATGTATTTTATGGTTTATTGTGATGCATCCCGAATCGGGTTGGGGTGTGTTCTTATGAAACATTGCAAAGTTATAGCCTATGCTTCTAGGCGACTCAAAGTTCATGAGAAGAATTAACCAACTCATGACCTTGAGTTAGCCGTCGTGGTATTTGCCTTGAAAATATGCAGGGATTATCTCTATGGGGTTCATGTTGATGAGTATACAGACCATAAAAGTCTTCAATATGTATTCACTCAAAAGGAGTTCAATCTCCTGAAACGGAGATGGTTAGAGTTCTTGAAAGATTATGACATGAGTGTTCTCTAGCACCCCGGAAAGCCTAATGTGGTAGCGGATGCTCTAAGTCGGTTGTCCGTGGGAAGTGTGTCTCGTTTGGAAGAATCCAAGAAAAACCTAGTGATAGATGTTCATAGGTTTGCTCGTTTAGGGGTTCGAATTGGAAGTTCTCCAAATGGTGGTGTGGTGATACATCATAAATCCGAGTCTTCTTTGGTGGTTGAGGTGAAGTCTAAGCAACACCTTGATCCATTATTGATGAAGTTGAAAAAATCGGTTCTCGGGAAGATGAATGAGTAATTCTCCCAAGGGGGGGGGTATGGTGTTCTTAGGTATCAAGGGAGATTGTATGTGCCTAATGTGGATGATTTGAGGAGTATGATCCATGAGAAAGATCATGGGGCACATTACTTTATTATCCGGGTTCTACAAAGATGTACCATGATCTTAGAGAAGTGATTTGGTGGGATGGCCTAAAAAGAGATATTTCGGAATTTATTGCAAAGTGTCCCATTTGCCAACAAGTGAAGGCCGAGCACCAAAAGGCGAGTGGTCTACTACAAGAAATCAAAATTCCTTCTTTGAAGTGGGAAGATGTTAATATTAATTTCGTAGTAGGTTTGCCTCGAACTCAAAAGCAATATGACTTTATATGGTTGGTAGTGGATAGATTGACCAAATCCTCTCACGTTATTCTCATTAAGTCAACTTATTCGTAGGAATACTATGCAAGAATCTATATTGACAAGATAGTGAGTCTGCATGGGGTTCCTTTGTCCATCATATCGGATAGAGGAGCTCAATTTACATCTAGATTTTGGAGATAATTTCTATGAGGTTTGGGTACTCAACTGAAGTTAAAAAACGCTTTTCATCCTCAAACGGATGGTCAAGCAAAGCAGACTATTCAAACTCTTAAAGATATTCTTAGATCTAGTATCATTGATTTTAAGGGAAATTGGGATGAGAATTTGCCTTAGGTGGAGTTCTCATATAATATTGTTTTCATTCATCCATATCTATGGCTACTTATGAAGCTTTGTATGGTCGGAGGTGTATATCTCCTTGGGTGGATTGAGGTTTGCGAGTCATCGCTTTTTTATCTCGATTTGATTTATAAGACTTTGGAAAAAGCTCATATCATAAGGAACCGATTGCAAACAACCTATAGTCGGCAAAATTCTTATGCCGATCGTAGCAGAAGAGATTTAGATGTTGAAGAAGGTGATAAAGTGTACATAAAATTTTCTCCTATGAAAGGGGTGGTTAGATTTGGCAAGAAAGGGAAGTTGAGTCGTCATTATGTGAGTCCCTATGAAATCTCGCAAACGGTTGGTAAGGATGCATATGAGAAAAAACTTCCTAGTGAACTATCTTCGGTTCATCCAGTTTTTCATGTTTCTATGCTTAAGAAGTGTATAGGTGATCCCCAGTCTATTCTTCCTATTGAGGGTCTTGGTGGGAAGGATAACATCT
This sequence comes from Solanum sitiens, assembly GCA_016801875.1. Classification (NCBI taxonomy): domain Eukaryota; kingdom Viridiplantae; phylum Streptophyta; class Magnoliopsida; order Solanales; family Solanaceae; genus Solanum; species Solanum sitiens. The sequence goes on from JABWTJ010000746.1 coordinate 210,358, forward strand.
CCTATAAGTAGGTTCCAGTTGAAATCCTTGATCGTCAAGTGAAGAGGTGAAGGAACAAAGAGGTGGCCTCCGTAAAAGTATTATGGAGAAACCACCTAGTTGAGGGAGAAACATGGGAGGCCGAAGCCGACATGAAGTACCATTATCCTGATCTCTTTACTAGGTAAGGTTAGTTGTTCTTACTAATAATGAAATTAATGACTAAATTTGAAATTGCTTTGATTTTTGGTGAAGTTTTGCAAAAATAGTCATGCTGCAGTGAAATTTCAGTGAAGTATTCCTTAGACTTGAAAAATTGCAATTTTGCTTGTTGAGTTATGTTGTGCATTTTGATATGGCGAGTCTTTATGAAATGATATTGAGCATTTTGATAGTTTGAGTTTGGCATAATTGACTCATATATGGTATGTTGAGCTCATGATTGTTGTGAGAAGGAATTCCCTCATAATGTGATTTTGAGACTTATGTGAGGTAATTCAAGTTTTTGAATTGCTATGTGTAAAAATGTCATGATTGATATTGTAACTCATGTTGTTATGTACTGTTGTTTGTTAGTCTGCTAGTCTTGAGTCTGTTGCTTCATTCCAAAAGATTTTAGTGTCATTCGGGGTCGAATGTTGCTAAGGGGGATAATGTAACACTCCGAAAGTCTAAGACGTATTATAGAGCCTAACATAGGTATCAAAAGGTTTAGACACTGTTTTAAAGTCATAAATAATAAATATAAGTCATTTAGAAAGTTTGGAAATCAAAACGTCAAAGAACGTCCATGACGTCTTCAAAGTAGCTCAAGAAGTGCTAGTGTGCCTTAGCCTATTTGAATAAGTTTTAAGAGTTGGAAAATGATGAAATTTGATGTAAGGGTATCTAAAATGTATTAGAGTTAGTTCAAAGTCAAAAATTCCGAGTATGACTCTCCAAGGACAAACCAAGGGCCCTTGAGGAGGAGTCCTGCGTTTGGGTCGAAGGCTGCCTAAGGCAATATCCACAAACGACTTGCAACAAACGGATCGTGGTCCAATCGACGGGGCGTCTATTGCCTCCATCGATGGAAACTTAGAATATTTAGCAAGGACTATATTTTGACCAGTCTCTGACCAAATTGACGGACCAATAGGACGGAGGGTCCTGTGGTCGTGGTTTGACAAACAAACCATTTGTCGTGGTCTTGTCTGTAAGCCACTGGTTTTGCTGCTCATTTTTAGTTAGCGTAATTTAATTAATTAGGTTATTGGTTAATTAGTAAGGGGTTAAGGGAGGACTACTTAAGTTAGTTAAAAACCTATATAAAAACCCTAACCTAATTAAACTAACCTAAGCCCTTATAATTGCCAAACCCAAATTGCTCATCCTTCTCTTTTCTTTCTCTCTCCCAAGTTGAAGAACACCATAGAAGTCAAGGTCAAGGGGTTCTAGGGCTGATTAAGATCAAATTTAACCTTTGGGATCTCTCTCCCCAAAGGGTTCCTTCAAATTGATTTCAATAGATGAGTTTTCATGTGGGTCTCTTACAATCTCGAAATAGATCTTTCAATTTGTTTTGTTTATGATTTCTTTTGATTTGATTGATTAATATATGATCAAGTATGACTATGTTACACTACTTATTGATGGATTGGCCTACTTTTTAGAAGATGACCTTTTTCCCTTAACCCTAGGTTGTGATCTTGAGTTGAATTGTATAGTGTTGGTTCAATTGACTTAGTTATTGGTTGAATTAGGATCCTATGTTGTTGTTATGCCAATTGATGAATAGATTGAGATTTATTGTAGTCCTATCATGCTAGTTCGTGAGTAATTGATCTAGGTTGTGAAGTCGATTATGAATTTGACCTAAGTCTCTAATCTTAACCTATGAACTAGTGATGGATTGTAGTATAGTGTTTCAATTGACTTCATTATCATGTTGGTTACTATTGTTTGATGATATTACACCCATTGTTGGGTTCATTTTCAGGGTTGATCGTAAGTCCTTGATGTTGGCTTATGAAGGAGACTTGGTATGTCTTGTGGTCTCAACTCTTTACTTCAATTATGGTTACTTTTGATTAACTGATGATGTTGTATTGAAGTATGCCTTAGATTAAGATTGATAGGTTTGGTATGATGTTGAATTGAAATGTCTTAGACTATGTTTTGTGTGGTGTTGTCTAAGATGTAAATATTATAAGGATGGTGATAACTTACCAATGTGCGTTATCATGAATGATGATGTAAATGTGCTAACCTCACATGTATGAATTTTAATGAAAGGAAAATACTCATACAATTCTTTTTAAGCTATGAGGATGATGGTTAAGATTATATAAGGATAGACCCTATGACCTAAATTAATCTATGATTGTTAATAAAGGTTACAAGGCATTTCAAAAAGGGACTCTAGCTTAGCACCGAGTGAACTAAAGTGAGGAGTGTCCCTTCCTACGTAGGGAAGGTAGGATCACTAATTTACTATTGGTATTGGAGACTATAATGCATGTAGCATAAAGAGGGTCCCAACTTTATCTCTTAGTTCTTGAACTTTGTTTCCCCCCCATAGGAATACTAGCTAGTGGATCTACGAAGTTGCTATGTTCATGTTTTGGTACCACCTTGGCAAGTAGTCCGCCTTCTTTCGGTGTAGGTTTCTATAACACCGGATTCCACATTACCTCATCTGGTCTATGTTGTTTAAGTCAAGATATTCCCAAAAGGTAAAATAAAGTAATGAATGAGCTCTAACTAGGATGACCTAAGGGGTTTAACTTTATCTAGGTAGGGGTATGAGACTCTACCTATACATTGCACTAGTTAGCTTTGAAGGGAATCTTAGGAGGATGTTCTTATGTATGTATATGCTTATAAATGTAGATGTGATGTATATGATGATCTTACATATTGATGGTATCATATGGTGTTGAACTCACTTATGAATACATGTTTGCTCTATATTGCTAAAGTATGATGGTATGTACTCTTAATGATATGATATGTGAAGTTGGACATTGGTTATGGTTCTTGTTAGGTTTATTTTATTGAGTAAGGTTATGGGGCTTTGCTTAGTTATTGCACTAGTCGACTTTATGAGGGTTCATGAGTAATTGTCTTGCTTTGATTATGTTGTAATGAACTCTTATTCATGCTTGTTGAGGTTATACTTGATGATAGAGTTGTCTTGATTATGTGTTCAAGTATGTTACTATACATGATTGGTTTGGTTATACTTAGTATGATGAACATGGTCTTGACTTGATGATTATTCATAAATGACTTGTATTGATTCTTGAATGTGCATAAGGCTTTCCAAATGTAAAATAGCATGGTTTAATGAATTGTCTCTTTTTAGCATGAATTGATATTGTTTGTGCATGTGGTATCATACTTAGTACATGTGATGTGCTAACCCCATTTTCTCATTTTTACCCAATATTTTAAGTTCTGATCGTTGAAGGAGTTTCGAGACGACTTTGAAGGAAGACTTTGAATTCTTACTTATCCAAGTTGCGTAGGTACTCACTTTCCGAGGGAAATGCCACTATCAAGCTTTTGAATGTCGTTCTAGTTTTAAGACTTCTATGTTCTTTCCTTTCCCCAAGAGGTCCTGTCAAAGTTGATTTTCAAATTACCCAATTCCATGGGGTTTTCCAATTCTAATGGGTCTTCTTCTAAACTTCGAATTGATGACAAATTGTGATTTACTATGACTAATTGAGTATAGATTATTGATTAATTGATGTAAATTGATGCAATTTAATGTTGATCATGTTCCCTTCCCCAATTTACTATGACTAAGAATGAATTGATTCTTACACTTGTTTTTTCTATTCTAATTCATGTATGGATTGACTAGGGCAATGTATTATTGGGATTGGATCTATTTCTTGATAAATTTATGAAGAACCCTAATTCCCCTAACCCTAGGTTATGAATTGATATTAATTGGGATAGTGATGATGCAATTGACCTAGTTCTTATGTTAATTACTATTGATTGATGTTACTACACTCATAATTGGATGTAATGGGTTGGTTGATGGTAAGACCATGATGATGGCTTTTGAAGGAGATTTGGTAAGTTTTTATGATCTTAACCTTTACTTCAAGTATGATGACATGTGATTGGTGATGTAGTTCAATTGAAGTATACCTTGTGAATAGCCTATATAGGTGTTGGTATGATGTTGAATTGAACTCTCTTGACTATGAGATTGTGAGATTATGCTTGAGATGAAATGATTTTAGGTTGGTGATGACTTCCCTATGTGGCTTATTATGAAGTGATGATGATGATGATATGATATTCTCACATGTGAGAGTTGCCATGAAAGGATATTCTCCTGCAATACCTATTGAGCTAAATGACTATGTTTATACAAGGGATAGGCCCTATGACCTAAATTAAGTGATGATTAATAAAGAAAGACATTTCAAAAGGGACTTAGCTTAGCACCGAGTGAACTTGACAATGGGAGGTGTTGACTTCCCTTAGAGGGATATTCACCCTATAGTTCCATATGAAGTGTTAACTCCCCTATGAGGGACACTCACCCAACGTATTCCCATGAAATGAGAATCCAATGCCATAGGCATGTAGAGGGTTCATACATATCTCTTATTTCTTGAACTATGTTGCCACCATAGGAAAACTAGCTAGTGGATCCACCTAGAAAGCTACGTTATGTTTGGTTCTACTTTGGCCGGTAGACCACCTTCCAACGGTGTAAGGTTTTACAATGCCGCATTCCACACTTGGATCTTGTGGTCTATGTCGGTTAAGGCAAGTGTTCCTGAAAGTAAAATAAAGTAATGATGTAAACTCTAGATAGGGTGACTTGAGAGGTTGGCTTAGTCTAGATAGGGGTATTGGACTCTACCTAGGCATTGCACTAGTTGGCTTTGAGCGAAGTCCTAGAAGGATGTTCTTTTGATCAAAATGATTTTATACTGTAAATGTTATGCTTATGTTGACTTTACATTTTGATGATCCTATATGATGTTAGTTTCATTTATGAACACACCATTGGTCTATATTTCTAAATTTGATGATGGTTAATTGATGCTATGTTATGTTCAGTTCAGCATTATTTGTGATCCTTTGTTTGGTTTACTTGATTTGAGTATGGTTATGGGGATTTGCTTGGTTATTCCACTTGTAGGCTAAATGGTGGGTTATCAGTAAGGGTCTTGCTTATATTATGATGTTATGCATTCTTGTATATGTTGACTTGACTATTACTTGTTGATGTTGGTCATGTGTTGTACATGGGTTTGACTTATGGATTATGTGATTCTTGGCTTATATGGGTTATTGATTGTGCATAAGGCTTTTCAAAAGTACTTTAGCACGGTTTTATAAAATGTCCTTTAGCATGATTTACTTGTTTTATGTGCATATACTCATACTTAGTACAAGTGTCTACTAACTTACGTTTGATATATTACAAATGTAGGATCCGGCCATTGATATTATAGAAGGCTTTGAAGACTACTTAAATTCTTATCTTCCAAGTTTTGTAGGTCCTCACTTTCCGAGGACGATGCCATTTTCTACCTATTGGATGTTGTTTAGTCTAAAAGACACTTTGTTCATTCACTTTCATTGTGATACTATAATTGTAAAGCCTATATGTGGCTATAATTGTTAATGTAAGGGCTATGCCCATATTGTGACACTCTTACCTAGATGTTTTAATATGAGACAATGTTATAGACTTCTTATTAGACTATCTTATACTATGTATGTGCACTAAAAGTAGAAAACTATGTAATTTTCGTATACAAAGGGTCTATGTATACTTGATAAATATATATTATGTGTAAGCGAGAGGTGTAAGTAAACCTCAATGTAGAAGTAATCAAAAAGTTCTAAATTTTCCATATTTTTAACCTATGAATGTAATGATGTAAGCTAAGAGGCAAGTCTTTGTCCTAAAAAAGGACGACGACGCCAATTACTTCTGGGGGGTGCTCCCCGGATGTGAAAAACTTGGTATCAGAGCCAGGTTGAATCCTTTAGGATTGATGTCTTATTAAACTACGTCTACGTAGATTCTTATTCATAATTGTGAAGCGCGCCACACTTATGAATGAGGAACTATTTGATGCTTAGGAAACTCTCATCTTCTTGTAATCCTATGTAGTGCCTCTAGAGTCTACCTTATATGTGCTTTCACCTAAACATTGTATGGTGGTTATAGGTATGAATACTCGAAGAGCAGCCGCAAGAAGGGTCGAGGAAGGCATTTCTAATGCGGGAGCACAAGACAACCACGTGCCTCCACTTGAAGAAGTTGTTATGGGTGATCAAGTTCCGGTCTCTCCTCCTCCCATGGAGGATGGGGTTATAAGGGCAGTTTTTTTTTTTCAAATGGCCCAAGCCACTACAACCCAAATACAAGCCCTCACTACTCAAGCACAAGCTATGACAGCCCAAGCTAATCGGGAGGTCGTACCCCGAGGAAACCAACAAGTTAGCACCATGGCCTCCCGTTTGAGGGATTTGAGTAGGATGAATCCTCCTTCTTTCTGTGGGTCCAAAGTTGAGGAAGACCCCCAAGACTTCATTGATGAAATCTACAAGATTCTCTTTGATATGGGGTTGATCAGTAGTGAGAAAGCCGAGTTAGCCACTTACCAACTCAAAGATGTGGCCCAAACTTGGTATGTCCAATAGACAGACAATAGACCTCTAAGGGGTGGCCCGGTGACATGGGAGATTTTAAAGAAGGCTTTTCTTGTCCGGTTCTTTCCTAGAGAGAAAAGGGAAGCCAAAGTTGAAGAATTTATCAACCTTTATCAAGGAGGTATGAGTGTACTAGACTAATCTTTGAAATTTAGTAAATTGTAAATATATGCTTTTTCTTTGGTTTCCAACCCTAGAGATGAAATGAGCCGCTTTGTAATGGGAGTATCACATAACTTGAAAGAAGAATGTCGTTCAGCTATGCTACATGATAATATGAACATTTCTCGTCTCATGGTTCATGCTCAACAAGTGGAAAAGACTTGGGTGAAGAGGAAGAGTAGAGATGCAAATAGGGCAAGGTCTTTTGATGGTGGCTCTTCAAAGGCAGGCTTGACATTCAAGACGAGCCTAAGTTCAAGAAGAGGTTCTCCAATCAAGTTCCTTTTAAGTTCCCTAAGGCTCATGAGGATAAGGTGCATAAACCTAAGTCCCAAATGGGAAAGAGTGGAAATTCACCTAACGAGAAGCCTACTTTCACCAAGTGTGGGAAAGGTCACTTTGGTGAATACTTAGTTGGAATGGACAATTGTTTTAGTTGTGGAAAAAGGGGTCACAAGGTGAGAGATTACACTAATTTGAATGGGCAAGACAAGGAGAGTGAACAAGCAAGTGGTTCAAATGATGATTCTCAAAAGAAGAATCACGTCTATACTCTCCGCTCTAGATGTGAACAAGAGACTTCACCCGATGTGGTAACTGGTATGTTGAAAGTCTTTTGTATTGATGTATATGCTTTACTTGATCCCGGTGCTACTTTGTCTTTTGTTACTCCTCTAGTAGCTAAAAAGTTTTACATTTTGCCGAATATCTTGAATGAACCTTTTATGGTGACTACCACAGTGGGTGAGTCGGTTGTTGCTAAGAGAGTATATATAAATTGTCCTATAATGTTTCCCAATAGAGTTACTCATGTGGAGTTAGTAGAAATCAATATGTTTGATTTTGATGTTATTTTGGGTATGGATTTGTTGCATGCTTGTTTCGCCTCTATAGATTGTAGAACAATCGTGGTGAAGTTTAGGTTTCCAAATGAATTTGTTTTAGAGTGGAAGGGGGAAAATTCTATTCCTAGAGGTCGTATCATTTCTTGTTTGAAAGCTTGTAGGATGATCTCTAAAGGGTGTTTATACCATATAGTAAGAGTCCAAGATTTAGACTCCGTAATTCCTCCCATTGATCGGTCCCCGTAGTGAGGGAATTTCCAGAGGTCTTTCCTAATGATCTTCCCTGTTTTCTCCAAACGGGAAATTTATTTTTGTATCGACTTGGTACCGGATACAAATCCCATTTAAATTCATCCTTATCAGATGGCTCCGGCCGAATTGACAGAGTTGAAGGCTCAAGTCAAAGACTTGCTAGACAAGGGCTTTATTCGGCCTAGTATTTCTCCATGGGGTGCTCATGTATTTTTTGTGAAGAAGAAGGATGGGTCCCTTAGAATGTGTATCGATTACCGTCAACTTAACAAAGTCACAATCAAGAACAAGTATCCTCTCCCTCGGATTGATGATTTATATGATCAACTTCAAGGTGCGAGTTACTTTTCTAAAATTGACTTGAGATCGGGATATCACCAACTTAGGGTAAGAGGTGAAAATATTCCCAAGATGGCATTTCGGACTAGATATGGTCACTATGATTTCTTAGTAATGTCCTTTGGTCTCACTAATGCTCCGTTGGCGTTCATGGACCTAATTAATAGGGTGTTTTGAAGTTGCCTAGATTCATTTTGTCATTGTCTTAATTGACAACATCTTGGTATATTCGAAAAATGAGGGTGAACACATGGACCATTTGAGAGTGGTTTTTAAAGTTCTTAAGGAACACCAATTGTTTGCCAAGTATAACAAATGTGATTTTTGGTTGAGTTCGGTAGCGTTTCTTGGTCATATAATCTCTAGTGAATATGTGGAGGTTGATCCAAGAAAGACCGAAGCGGTGAAAAATTGGCCTAAACAATTGGCTCCTACGAATATTAGGAGTTTCTTAGGCCTAGCCGATTATTATAGAAGGTTTGTCGACGGGTTTGCATCCATTGCTTCCCTTTTGAAAACCTTGACTCAAAAGAATGTGAATTTTGAGTGGTCGGAGAAATGTGAAAAGAGCTTCCAAATATTGAAGGATAGGCTTACTTCCGCTCCGGTATTGACCCTATCGGAGGGTACTAAGGGTTTTGTGGTATATTGTGATGCATCCCGATTCAGGTTTGGGTGTGTTTTTATGAAACAGGGACAAGTTATAGCCTATGCTTCTAGGCAACTCAAAGTTCATGAGAAGAACCATCGGACTCATGATCTTGAGTTAGATGTCATGGTATTTGCCTTGAAAATATGGAGGCATTATCTTTATGGGGTACATGTTGATATGTATACGGACCATAAATGTCTCCAATATGTATTCACTCAAAAAGAGTTGAACCTCCGGCAACGGAGACGGTTAGAATTGTTGAAAGACTATGATATGAGTGTTTACTATCACCCCAGCAAGACTAATGTGGTAGAGGATGATCGTCCATGGGAAGTGTGTCCCATGTTGAAGAATCCAAGAGATACATAGTGAAAGATGTTCATTGTTTGCTCGTTTGAGTGTAAGGTTGGAAGATTCCCCTAATGTGGCTTTGTGGTCCACAATAACTCTGAATTGTCTTTGGTGGTTGAGGTGAAGTCTAACCAACACTTTGATCCATTGTTTATGGAGTTGAAAGAATCGATTCATGGTAAGATGAATGAGTCATTCTCCTAAGGGTGGGATGGTGTTCTTAGGTACCAAGGGAGATTGTGTGTGCCTAATGTGGTTGTTTTGAGGAATAGGATCCTTGAGGAAGCTGATAGAGCCCGTTACTATATTCATCCGGGTTCTACAAAGATGTACCATGACCTTAGATAAGTGTTTTGGTGGGATGGCTTGAAAAGGACATAGCAGATTTTGTTGCAAACTGTCCAAATTTCCAATAAGTGAGAGCCGAACACTTAAGGCCGAGTGGTTTACTTCAAGAGTTCCAAATTCCTACTTGGAAATGGGAAGACATTAACATGGACTTTATAGTGGGTTTGCCTAAGACGAGAAGGCAACGTGATTCAATATGGGAAGTAGTGGATAGATTGACCAAATCCGCACACTTTATCATCGTTAAGTCCACTAACTCGGCAGAGGATTATGCAAAGATCTACATAGATGAGATTGTGAGTCTTCATGGTATTCCATTATCCATCATATCGAATAGGGGCGCACAATTTACATCTAGGTTTTGGAGATCATTTCAAAAAGGGTTGGGTACAAGAGTAAAGTTGAGCACCGCTTTTCATCCCCAAACGGATGGTCAAGCGGAGAGTGCTATTCAAACTCTTGAGGATATGCTTAGAGCTTGGCTCATTTTGAAGATTTGTATGGTAGGAGATATAGATCTGTGGTAGGGTGGTTCGAAGTTGGTGAGTTTTCACTTTTTTGTCCCGATTTGGTTTATGATGCTTTGAAGAGTTACCATTTGATAAGTGACCGATTGAAGACAGCCTATAGCTGCCAAAAGTCTTATGCCGACAATAGAAGAAGAGAGCTAGAGTTTGAAGAAGGTGAGAAAGTGTATTTGAAAATTTGACCTATGAAAGGGGTGATGAGGTTTGGAAGAAAGGGAAGTTTAGTCCTCATTATGTGGGTCCCTATGAAAGTTTTCAAAGAGTGGTCAAGGTTGCTCATGAGTTAAGATTACCTAGTGAGCTATCTTCGGTTCACCCAGTTTTCCATGGGTCCATGCTTAAGAAGTGCATTGGTGATCCCGAGTCAATTATCCCTATTGAAGGTCTTTGAGTGGATGAGAACCTATCCTATGAGGAGGTTCCAGTTCAAATCCTTTATCATCAGGTGAAGAAGTTGAGGAACAAAGAGGTGGCCTCCGTGAAGGTTTTATGGAGAAACCACCCAGTTGAATGGGCGAAATGGGAGGCCGAGGCCGACATGAAGTCCCGTTATCCTCATCTCTTTGCTAATTAAGGTTATTTATTACTATTAATAATGAAAATAATGAGTTAATGTGATTTTTGACTTGTTTTGTAAAGATATGCATAATTATGGTAAAAAAGATTTACGCTAAAATTAATTATCAAGGAAAAATGCCCTTTTGCTTGACTTGCACTTATTGGTGTATTGGTATATTATTGTCTTCATTATGTGATAGTGAGCATGTTGATATGTTGAGAAAGGAACTTTGGCATAATTGACTCTTTAATGATATTTCCTCATGTTGTGACTTTGAGCCTTATGTGTTAAAATGGATGATTTGTGTCATTGTGTAAATTTTCTATGTTTTGAGTTGTAAATCATGGTGACGTTGTATATTGTTGGTTGGGCTGCTAGTCTTGAGTCTCTCCTTTCCCTCTTAAAAGTTTAAGAGTCATTCGGGGACGAATGTTCCTAAGGAGAATGTAACACTCCGAAAAGTCAAGACCTAATCTAGAGACTAGCATGATTGTTTAAAGGTTTAAATAATGTTTGAAGACCTAGAATAATATATATAAGTCATTCAATAAGTTTTAGAGCCGACGTCAAAGAACGTCCTTGACGTCTCGAAACTAGCTTAATTGAACTAGTTAACGTCGCTATGTTTGGGGATTGTTTCGGAGGGTCAAATGAAGTCTAAAACTTTTAAAAAGACTTTGGTTAGGTACAATGTAGTATATAGGGTCTAATAGTCCAATAACGACGCCCCAAGGACCACCCAAAGGGTTAATGAGGAGGACCCCAACATGGGTAGGCAGGCTGCCAAAGCAGCCTGCGAAAGTCAAGAATCGGAGGGCTTCTGTGCGACGCGCAGCCAACACGGACCTCGCTGCTTCAAATTATTTTTGAGAAATAAAATGTTTGATGGCCCCACGATGCGCAACCACTTCCCAGATTCGGTAAAATCGTATTTCTGACATTTAGACTTCACTAAGAGACCATTTTAAGTGAGGGGCGTTTTGGGTAATTTATGGGGTTAATATTTATTGAATTAGTGTCAGTTTTAAGCCATTTTAACTCACTCTAAAGACAACTCCCAAAAGAAACCCAAAAAGCTCTCACCTCTCTCTACTTTCTCTCTCCCCAATTCCTCCATTGAAGAAGGAAGAAATCTTGAAGGAGAAGGTCAATTTCTCTAGGATTTCACTTAAATTTCGTGGATTAATCTTCAATAAAGTATTGGTTCTTAACTATTGGGATTCCTTTCCCCAAGAGTTCCTCTCAAAGTTGATTTTCAAATTACCCAATTACATGGGGTTTTCTAATTTTAATGGGTCTTATTCTAAACTTCGAATCGATGAAAAATTGTGATTTTCTATAACTAATTGAGTATAGATTATTGATTAATTGATGTTAATTGATGCAATTTCATGTTGATCATGTTCCCTTCCCCAATTTCCAAAATCTTGGATCTTGGTCATGAATTGATGGGAATAGAAGAATAATTTGATTATTAGACTTGTATTATCTAATCTATTTTATGTATGGATTGACTAGGGTAATGTATTGTTGGGATTGGATCTATTTCTTTGTAAATTCATGATAAACCCTAATTTCCCTAATCCAAGGTTATGAAATGATATTAATTGGGATAATGATGATGCAATTGACCTAATTCTTATGCTAATTGCTATTTATTGATGTTAGTACACCTATTATTGGATGTAATTGGTTGATTGACGGTAAGACCATGATGATGTCTTTTGAAAGAGATTTGGTAAGTCTTCTTTATCCTAACCATTACTTCAAGTATGATGGCTTGTGATTGGTTGTGGTTCAATTCAAGTATACCTTGTTAATAGCCTATATAGGTGTTGGTATGATGTTGAATTGAACTGTCTTGACTATGTGATTGTGAGATTATGCTTAAGATGAAATGATATAATGTTGGTGATGACTTGCCTATGTGCCTTATTATTAATGATGATGCTGATATGATAATCTCACATGTGAGGGTTGCCATGAAAGGATATTCTCATGCAATACCTATTGAGCTAAATGACTATGATTATACAAGGGATAGGCCCTATGACCTAAATTAAGTGATGATTAATAAAGAAAGACATTTCAAAAGGGACTTCTCTTAGAACTGAGTGAACTTGACAATGGGAGGTGTTGACTTCAAAGAGAGGTAGATTCACCCTATAGTTCCATATGAAGTGTTGACTCCCCTATGAGGGACACTCACCCAATGGACTCCCATGAGATGAGGCTCCAATGCCATAGGTATGTAGAGGGTTCGTACATATCTCTTAGTTCTTGAACTATGTTGCCACCATAGGAAGACTAGCTAGTGGATCCACCTAGAAAGCTACATTTATGTTTGGTTCTACTTTGGACGGTAGAATACCTTCCATCGGTGTAAGTTTTTACAACACCAGATTCCACACTTAGCTCTTGTGGTCTATGTCGGTTAAGGCAAGTGTTCCCAAAAGTAAAATGAAGTAATGATGTGAACTCTAGATAGGGTGACTTCAGAAGTTGGCTTATTGTAGGTAGGGGTATGAGACTCTACCTAGGCACTTCACTAGTTGGCTTTGAGGGAAGTCTTAGAAGGATGTTATTGTGATATAATGATTTTATAAAGTAAATGTTATGTTTATGTTGACTTTACATGTTAATGATCCTATATGATGTTAGTTTCATTTATGACATGCTTTTGGTCTATATTGCTAAATATTATGATGGTGAATTGATGCAATGTTATGTTGAGTTTAGCATTATTTGTGATCCTTTGTTTGGTTTACTTGATTTGAGTAAGGTTATGGGGCTTTGCTTGGTTATTCCACTTGTAGGCTAAATGGTGGGTTATGAGTAAGGGTCTTGCTTATATTATGATGTTATGAATTCTTGTATATGTTGACTTGACTATTACTTGTTGATGTTGGTCTTGTGTTGTATATGGGTTTGACTTATGGATTATGTGATTCTTGGTTTATATGGGTTATTAATTGTGCATAAGGCTTTTCAAAAGTACTTTAGCACGGTTTTATAAAATGTCCTTTAGCATGATTTTACTTGTTTTATGTGCATACACACATACTTAGTACAAGTGTGTACTAACCTACGTTTGATATATATTACAAATGTAGGATGTGGCCGTTGATATTAGAGAAGGCTCTGAAGACTACTTGGATTCTTATCTTCCAACTTCGGTAGGTCCTCACTTTTAGAGGACGATGCCATTTTCTATCTATTGGATGTTGTTTAGTCTTAGAGATAGTTTGTTCATTCTCTTACATTGTGATACTATAATTGTAAAGCCTATATGTGGCTATATTTGTTGATGTAAGGGCTATGCCCAAATTGTGATGCTCTTACCTAGATGATTTAATATGAGACAATGTTATACACTTCTTGTGAGACTATCTTATACTATGTATGTGCATTAAAAGTAGAAGACTATGCAATCTTCTTATACGAAGGGTCTATGTATACTCGATAAATATATATTATGTGTAAGCGAGAGGTCTAAGTAAACCTCAATGTAGAAGTAATCAAAAAGTTTTAAATTTTTCTCATTTTTAACCTATGAATGTAATGATGTAAGCTAAGAGGCTAGTCTTAGTCATCAAAGAGGACGACAACGCCGGTTACGTCTGGGGGTGCTCCCGGATCTGAAAATATAAGTCATTATAACACATTGAAACCATAATCTAAGTAACCCTAAGTTATACTTGTGCAATGTAGGAATAACATCCCATAATACCATTTATACTAAGTACCACTTTGAGGCCACCATAACATTCTTACCATTATTCATTCTCCTCTTTAGTAGATACTCATAGATAAGTAAAATTCACATTTAATAATTCATGACAAGGAATTCAACTCATAATAATATTTCCAAGTTAAGCTTTCATCATTACATTAAGACTTTAAGTCAACATTCTCATTAGCATCATTATAAGCACATTCAATTTATTAGACATTATGACATTAGAGAAACACACCATATCCTTCTCAAAGCCTACTCATGCAATGGATAAATCACATCCCATTAAACAACCCACACTTCATAGAACTTCTTGAGTAACCATAGAACATAACGCACATTATAAGAATAGCCCTAACCGACATAGATTATGTGAGCATACCATGGAATCCGGTGTCATGTCCCATACCAAAAAGAGTTGGTGTACTTGCCTAAGGTAGAAGTGATGACATTTTAGCTTATATGGGTCCACTAGTTATAATCAATGATGGCACATAGTTATGGGATAAGAAAGGTTTTATCGAAACCCGACCTAGGAGAGATTCCACCTTACAATATCCACTCAGTACTAATCATTACATTTCAATAGAGTAGTTCCTTCTCATTAACATTATTATACTTGAGAGGGCTACCGTTGGCTCTACCAACCAAAAATTCATTATTACACACATGAAAGACATCCTTTTTGAATAACTGATCTTGAGTTTAACTTGAGGATAGCAAAATTTTCAGTTGGGGGTGTTAGTGAGTCTGATATATATATATATATATATATATATATATATATATATCGTTAGTTAGTTAGTTAGTTAGTTAGTTAGTGTCCTCTAATGCTTAATTTGTTTCATAAGCTGATGCTAAAGCCTTGATTTTCTGGTATATGGATTGAGAAATAAATAAATGATACTAAAAGGCTAAAAGGAACAAAACAAGATGAAGATATTAAGAAAGGCTAGTCTGGTGATTGCCAAGAGCACTTGGAGGATCACCGGGTGGCTAATCTAAACGCCTAAAGTTCTAGTGTGCCATGCTTTGAAGAAAGAAACAAAGTCGGCAACAAAAGGAGTAGGCGGCGAATCTCCGAGTAGTTCGATGATGTAGAGAGAGATTGTGGCAAGTTACAGGAATTGGGGATGTTGAATGCCAAA
Source organism: Solanum sitiens (assembly GCA_016801875.1). Lineage (NCBI taxonomy): Eukaryota > Viridiplantae > Streptophyta > Magnoliopsida > Solanales > Solanaceae > Solanum > Solanum sitiens. The sequence goes on from JABWTJ010000746.1 coordinate 225,937, forward strand.
GCAAAAAGGCGCTAGAAGAGAGTATTGAGAGGTTTACCGCGTTGTTCGGTTAACCCAACTTACTTCACCTAATGGCCCTTCGTCGCTTATTTATTGCACCTGTGAATTAGATTTTGAAAATTTTATTTAGTATATTGACATAAGATGAAAAAGGCTAATAAAGACAAAATTAGTTTAGCATAGTTTTCTCTTGGGTTTTTCATAGTTTCTCATTCGAATTGAAGAATTTTGGAAATTCAGTTTGGAGATATTGCAAGTGGATTTAAATTTTTTGCCAAATTGAAGCATTGTAAAGACTAAATTACTCTTACCAATTGATGGCTAACCGATTTTGTAATCATTTGTACCCTAGTATGATATTTGGCTATAACCCCACTTCTTGAGGATGTGATCATGTTATTGTGGGTCGAATTAGTTTATGGGTATTGTTAATTACTAGTTTAAATCTTAACATAAAGTAGGTTTAGTCATTAATTGTTGTTCAACTTATGAGTTGTAGTTGCAAATAAAGTTATTTTTTATAGTTCTTGGCTTGTTCAAGAGAGAGGTTTTAGAACTAAGATAATTGATTAATGATTTGTAGGTATTGGGTTAAGATCGAGAGAGTGAATCTTAAACCCAACACTACCCATCTAGGTTGAAAGATTGGACGAATTAAGGCAGAGGTTGTTCTTCAGTGTCGTGCTTGTTGATGCTCGAAAGAAATCACCTAATTCAGGATAGTTATTCGAGAGAAAGCTATCTCTCTTATAGTCTAACATACTCGCTGATTTTTAGCTGTTTTTAGTATTTTCAATTACCCATATATCAAAATTTTCCTATAATCGATGACATCCCGAGAATCCATCTCCCAATTGTTATTTCAAATTATTTGTAACTGTTTTGTAGTTTGTAACGACCCGAGAGTATACCCTAGAAGAAATAGCATTCCCCAAGTCGCTACATGGCGTATTCGAACTCTTGGAGGTCTCATACAATCCCTTAGATATCATTCATTATATAAATATATTGGAAAAATAGTGCGGAATTAAAACTTTTCACAACATCATTTAAAGATCACTTTGACAGAAAATGTAGGAAATACTAAGTCTCGTTTAGCCATCTTAGACACAAGAATATCTTGGGTCGTAGACCATACATCAACAATATAGAAAATATCTAAGTCTATTACAATGTTTTTGAAACAAAAAGCTAAACAAAATTATGTCTAGAAAAAATTGAGGATATACCAACACTTGATTGAAAGGATGCTAATATCCAAGCTTCACTTCAAAGGACTCCTCTCAATTTACACCTACACCTTTAGAGATAAAACACATATATGGAATTAGTACATTATAACACACTAAGTATGGTGTAATGCAATAAAATCATGCTAAAAGGACATTTGTATAAAATATGCTCTTTGATGCTCCTTTTTAGGTAAACTTCATAACATAAGTATAAGAAACCACCTTCAACATAAAGTTAACATATGAGTAATATTCCAAGTAGCCCACATATTAGCATTACATCACATCAAGCCATATAAGCATATAAACCACCTACTAAAGGTTATCCCAAGACTTACTTAAGTAACACAAGAAGAGAGCACCCATACATCCTCTTCAAGCACACCTAAGTAATCCTTCAGACTACCTAAGATAATATTATTCCCTTTTCAACATTTAACTTACCACCTAAGGTTACTCTAAGATTCACTTGAGTAGGACATGAAGAGACCGCCCATACACCATCTTCAAACCTACTTATGAAACCCTCAAAGCTACCCTAGATAGGGATCCTTTTCTTCAACTTACATTAACTTAAGTCATAATCATTCATAAAGACACTTAAGAGATATTTCATCAACTGAGGACTTCACATAATGGTCTTGGAAAAGACCTAGGGAACCTACACACTAGCATCTTCACCCCATTCCACAACCTAAACATTGTATAAATTATCCAACACTAAAATGTATCCCACATAATGAGAATACACATTAACCGACATATACCATACTAGCTTTGCATGGAATCCAAATTCTACCCTACTCCGATGGAGGGTGTGCTACTTGACAAAGGTAGAACTACGACACATCCCATGTAGGAACATGTTTAAGGAATATTAAGGGCTTCTTTGCACTCTATTCTCTTTCTCAAGTAGAGCTAGATTGCACTCTAATCTCCTTCTCAAGTAGAGGTACTACCCATAGAATATTCACTCTTTGCTAGACTTTGTTATCATAGAGTAAGTTCAATCACATAAGGGCATATGAAAAATCTTCCATCTCTTAGTCATTACTTAACCTTAATGCACCTACCAAATATGGGTCCACTAGGGCTGTCACACAATGGTCAATAAGGATGCTCAATGACTTTCTTAGATATGGTTTCATGCCGTTCTGACCAACCTATCCTAAGTCCACCATTCACACAAGAAGGATATTGTTACGGCTTTCAACTTCAAGGATATCACAACCTTATTTGTCAATAGAACATTCCACGTATTAGTCATGCTTAGAAGGGAACCATCTTAGGTCTACCGATCATAGAATTTCATTCATCATTCATCCATACACATACAAGACAAAGGTGCATAAGCCTACTAAGTCAAGATGCTCATATTCAAATATTTACCATGTATCATGTAGAGGGACATAGTATACCAATCTAGACACACACATGATCATCGTATCACATATTCAACAATATAAAGTTCCATGTAGGAACAACTAAGTCTACCTAGAAAGATACACAAGAAATACAACTAGAGACATCACCCTAGTCTAGCATGATGACCTATAATCAATTAGTGGAAGACATGCTTTCACATCATTCATAGACATATAGCACATAAACCTTCACATTGATCACCTATGAAGCTATAATATAATAATATAACAATTCATAAAGTAATGTCGACAAGGCATTCTTATTCACAATTATAACACATAGGCACCGCCACCATAAGTGGACCATACAAATCAACATAATTCAATACCTATAATAAACAATATAGAAGAGGTTTTGGTCAACATACCACCATTCCATCAAGAACAACACCAATTCTTATCCATTCCAACCAATTCAATTCACAAAAGGCTCTTACCAATAGCCATATACACCAATCCAAACCAATAATCAAACCATACAGTTAATCCAACAAGATCAAATACGAAAATCATCAAATTAAGGCAGCCTATATAAAATTCTAACATAATTCATACATATTTCAATAGCCCAATACAATCTACATAAGAATTCACTAAGATCAAGCAATGATCAAATCACCCGCATTACATCCAAAATAGGAATTTCCTGTATTACATGGGTTCAATGGAATTTTGACCTAAAATCATTTAATTAACATCAATTATATCAGAATTCATTGTTTCAAATCATTTTATGCAAGAACCCATGGCTAGAAATCAAAATAGAAGAATTCATGTTTTTTATCATCTTTGAAAACCATTGAAATTTACTCCTTGAAGGAAAAAGGATCCAATGACGAAGCACCATACCTTAATTGATGAAAATCCCAGTCAATTTGGAGAAGAAATCACTTGAGAATCCACCTTCTAGCTTGAGATTTAGTTTTGTCTCCATGGAGGTTTGAGAGAATTTGAAAGACAATAGGGTTTTGGATTTCGATTTTCTTTTTGGGTAATGGGGTTTTGTCTTTTGAAAGGGGTTAAATATGTCTTAAAAACCGTCCATAACATTCTCCAAAAGTACCCAAAATACCTCTACATCAATTAGTTCTATTTAGACAAGTCAAACTTAACTTAAATTTTTGGAACTATCGTCTGGATACAAGTCCACAACGCAGAGCTGTTCCCGCAAGATTTATGAAAATAAATTCCAAAAAAGTTGAGTCTGCAATACGGACCAAAATCTGGTCCTTGACGGACCAAGTCCACGACGCAGATTTGTTCCCTCCATGCACAAATGTTGCTGCCTTGGGCAACTTGCTAGCCCAAGGTTTGGGTCCTCCTCAAGGACCTTTAAGGCGGTCCTTAGAGAGTCCTGCCTGAACTTTTCAACCTTAAACCCGCTCGTATAGATGTTAGGAATCACTCCTACAAATTTGAACTAAAACAAAAACACATAAAACATGCAAAGGGACAATCAAAACAGGCAAACAAGTCTCAAGACTAAATTTTGAACATCTTGGACGGTTCACTTCCAAACTCTTCCAAACAATAAACAATGCCTCTAAACACTATTATTATCAATTTTAAGACCTTATTACTTCATGACACATATGTTAGCCTCTAGTTTCACCTAGTTCATTTTAGGAATGTTACAGTCTCCCCCACTTGGTTAATATTCGTCCTCGAATGGCACTTGCTACACTTTAAACACTTTCAAGATATAAAACTCAATACTAGCAACTTATAACCATACCACACAATATACAATACACATATCTAGGAGGAAAATCAACTCCACATAACCAAGAGACTAAAAACACAATAAGAAAGTAGGCACAACCACTACAACTCATCATGCATTAAGACTCAACCTTTTCACATCATATATGAGGAACTTCCTTATCTACACATTATCATGCTCATATACATAATTTTAAGAACCTAATAACCATTTCTCAAGAAAACATAATTTAGCAAGGATTTCAAATACTACACAAGATGGCATGCTCACTAGATCACTATGCAACATTCAAGCAACCTATAATGAAGGCATGACAACATGAGAGACAAGATCATATAAAATCATTTTACAACATGAATATAACTTCATGAAAATGCACAATTCAAGGATATCAATGAAATTCTTTTTTACTTAGACTCCTAAATAAAATGCAACATGCTACTATCACAATCTAATTCTCAAGCTTGAATAGATTAGAAGAGAAGAGACAACAATTTACGAGCGAACTAATCATCATACTCTCCCACATAGAAGGAACCCATAACAACTAAAATGAGAAAACTATAACTTACCGGCATCATCACCCTACTTTGTTCCTTTAGCTCGGAGAGCATAGAAGTTATTCTTTCTTGGAACATCACCATCCGGACCATTTGGAGAAACTTTCTTGGCCTCTCTTCCTCTAGCCACATTATTAGGACAATCTTTCACCTTGTGATCCTCCTTACCACAAATAAAGAAACAACTGGTACCATCTAGACATTTCCCAAAGTGCTTCTTCCCACAAGTTGCACAAGTAGGCTTCACACTTTGAGAACCACCACCTCTCTCATAGTTGGTCTTAGGATCACTAGAACAATATTGATTTGGATCCCTCTTCTTAAACTTAGGTTGAGCTTGCTCCTCAATTCACCCCCTCTTAGCATCTCTACTTCTCCTCCCAATATTAGACTCTTCAATATATTGAGCATACAACATAAGCTTAGATAGAGTCATATCACCATGGAGCATAAGCGCACGACACTCTTCTTTCACAAGGTCAGCAACACCGGTCACAAACCTACTCATCTCATCCCTACGGTTAGACACCAAGGATGGGGCATACTTAAAAAAAAAAGAATAAACCTCAAATAATACTCTTCTACACTCATACTACCTGGTCTAAGGTTAATGAACTCTTCAACCTTCTCTCCCTCCTCTCACGGGAAAGTACTTTCCTAAGAAAGCTTCTTTAAACTCTTCCCACTCTGTGGGACCCGACTCAATCGTCCTATTATCCTTCCATTAAGTGAATCATATTTGAGCAACACCTTTTAATTAGTACAAAGCCAACCCCGCCTTTTCCTTAGAAGTCACTCCCATAACATGTGTTATCTTATATACTTCATCCAAGAAGGCTTGGGGATCTTCTCCCACCTTAGAGCCAAGGAAGATAGGAGGAATCATCCTCACAATGTCCCTCAATCTAGAGGTCATGGTACTCCAAGTCATTCACCCTAGGCCAAATCTCTCTAATGACATGAGTTGTGATAGCTCGGGCTAGGGTAAGGAGAGCCTTTCGAATCTCCCTATTATTCATTTCTGGGGAACCACCCAAAATAGGGACTTGCTAACCTTTAGGAGCTTGAACATCTTGTGGAACTTGTCCACCTTTGAGAACTTGTTCAACTTCGGAGGAACTCCCTCATCCACTCTTTCTCCTTAAATTCTTCTTGTGGCCATTCATCTAGTAGTCATCTACTATAAAGACAAGAGAATTATTAGGAATAGACAGTTATAACCTCAAATCTATGGCACACACTAGAATAATAAAGAAAGTGGAACTCTATCATCCTATAATCTCTCGCTCATAGATGTATCACGACTCACACTGATGTACAAGACTCTACGAGATGTGGCTTTAATGAGACTTTTGGTTTCCTAATGAATACATCATAACCTGATGCTCTGATACCAAGTTTGTAATTACCCGAGGGTATACCCTAGAAGAAATGGCATTCCACAAGTCTCTACATGGCTTATTCGACCTCTCGGAGGTCTCATACGATCCCTTAGACATCATTTATTGCATAAACATATATGAAAAGTAGTGCGGTGTTAAAACATTTCACAACATCATCTATAGATCTCTTTTATAGGAAAACGTAGGAAATGTTAAGTCTCGTTTAGCCATGTTAGACACATATTCATCTTGGGTAACAACTCATACATCAACAATATAGAAAATATCTAAGTCTATTACAATGTTTTTGAAACAAAAATCTAAACAAAGTTATGTCCTCGAAACAATTGAGGACATACCAACACTTGCTTGAAAGGATGCTAATATTCAAGCTTCACTTCAAAGGACTCCTCTCAATTTCCACCTAAACCTTAGAGATAAAGCACAGATATGGAATTAGTACATTAGAATGCACTAAGTATGGTGTAATGCAATAAAATCATGCTTAAAGGACATTTGTATAAAAACATACTCTTACATGCCTTTTTAGGAAAACTTCATAACATAAGTATAAGAAACAACCTTCAACATGAATTTCACATATATGTCATATTCCAAGTAGCCACATATTAACATTACATCACATCAAACCATATAATCATATAACCCTCCTACAAAAGGTTATCCTAAGACTAACTTAAGTAAGACAAGAAGACACCGCTCATACACCCTCTTCAAGCACACCTAAATAATTCTTAAGACTACCTAAGATAAGATTAATCCCTTTTCAACATTAACTCACCACCTAAGGTGTCACATCCCAATAGTACACCCTAGAAGATAGGGCAGTCTCGAATTGCGGCACAGCGTACTTGACCTCCCGGAGGTCTTCTACAAGTCCTTTCGTATCATTCATCGCATATGCATATATAAAAAGTAGTGCGGAATTAAAACTTTTCACAACAGCTAAATAGTCTTTCAAAATCTATTTTATATAAAACCCATAGGAAATACTAAGTATCATATCATCAAATCTTAGACACAAGAATACTTGGGACACGTCCCATACAATCGAAATATACTACTACTAAGTCTATTACAATGCTTTAATAAAAGTACTCTAGCTAGTGATGCCCTCGAGTCAAATGAGGACATATTTCAACCTTGCTTGAAAGATCCTATAATCCAAGATTTGCTGCCAAAAGCACCTTAACCTATGGATCACTTTAGAGATAGATAAAAGTATGGAATTAGTACAAACACTTGTAGTAAGTATGGCTTAATGCATAAAATCATGATAATGGACATTTAATGGAAATATTCTCTTTTTGATTAAAACATCATATTATAAGCATAAGAACAACATTTAACACCTTAGAAACACATAAGATATGAAATAAGCATTTTATCACTTTTTAAGGAACATTAGAGTAAAACATTGTAAGTTACAGTGAACAAATTCAAGCTTCACAGTGAACTCATTTAGCATACAACCCTCTAACTAAAAGTTATCCTATGACTCACTTAAGTAAGAAAAAGAGAGACCGTCCATACACCCTCTCTAAGCACACCCAAATGATCCTTCGGACTACCTATAAATAGATAAATACACTTACAATACACTAAAAAACATAATATATATAATATGACATTCTCCTCACCAAGGTTATTAAAAGTCTCACTTAAGTAATTCAAGAAGAGAACGCCCATACACCCTCTCCAAGATTACCTATATAATCCTTAAGACTACCTAAGTTTAGATCATGTCTAATTTATCAACCAACTTTCCTATCTAGATTCATTCTTATGATTTCCCTAGGTTAACATGAAGAGACCATCTTTTATACCCCCTTCACACTTTAGCTAGACAATCCTTAAAGTTACTCTAGACTAGGTACTTATTCATTTACATACCTTCTAACTTAAGTCATTACCTTCATTACTTAATTTAAGAGACATTCATCACATAAGGACATTCAAGTAATGGTCTTGCAAAAGACCTAGGTACTCACTAATTAACATCTTCAAATCCTAATTTTGCAATGTCTAGGTAGCATCCTATAACACCACCTAAACTTCATAAAAATTCTCCAACACTAGTAGGTATCCCATATGATGAGAATAGGCAATAACCGACATAGACCATGGTAGAAAGGCATGGAATCCGGAGTTATAACCTACTCCGATTGATGTTGTTCTACTTGCTAATGGTAGAACTTGGACACATCCCAAATAGTCACATGGTTAAGGAATATGAAGGGTTTGTTTGCACTCTAGCCTCATTCTTAACTAGAGATACGTCCCAAACCATACTCACTAGGTGGTAGCCTTTGTTCTCATAGAGTAATTCACATAAAAGATGACATGAAGAGGTTCCATATCTAGGTCATAACCCAATCACTTTTCACTTTACCAAGGAGGTCCCCTAGGGTTGCATTTCAATTATTAAGAGGATAGATCAATGATTTTCCTAAGGATGATTTCATGCTGTTCCAACCAACCAACCTTAAGTCCACCATTCACACAAGAAGGATACTGTTACGACTTTTGACTTCAAGGATATCATAACCTCTCAATTCGGTTGCAGGCTCCACATAATTTCACCTTCTCACTATGTTCAAGACCACACATCATTCATACATACAAGACTAAGAGTCTTTAGCATCCTATGTCATGAATCTTATATTCACAATGTACATGTATCAAGTAAGGGACACAAGTCTACCAAACATGACACACACATACTTCACATATAGCATATCATTCTAGAAGCACATATGCATAACCATCATCCTCTATAGGTAACCCTATTCACTAGTATAATATAATCAATATAACCATCATAAGAATCATATAATCAAGTAGGAAGAATCATGCATCAACTCTAAGACTACACACATAAGGACATAGTCATAGTCTAACATGATCACCTAACAACATCAATAGAAGAACATATACTTCACCTTAATGACAAGTAGATAAATATGATCATACTTCACATAAATCAACTACATAAACCATCATAATATATCAATTAGTTGCCGACAAGGACATGATCATCATAATACATAATGTAACGCCGACGAGGCCACATAATTCACAATTATAACACATAGCACCACAAACATAAGTGGACCATACCAATCACAACATAATTCAAGACCTACATTACATAAAATAAAGAGAATTAGGGCAGCGTACCACCAATCCATTCTCACCACTTCAATCCACAGCTAAAATACAATACAATACCAAAAGGTCCTTACCCATGGCCATGACCATCAATTCAATACAAAAATAGTAATACTCAATGAATCTAAATCAATTAAATATAATTTCATCAATACAAGAAAGACTTTACATAAACACAATACAACTCTCACATCATTCAATAGCCCCCCAAAAAACTACACTAGAATTCATCAACATTGAGACATGATCATAACAACCATAATACATACAATTTGAAGAGTTTATGTTTTGCATGGGTTCATGAAGATTTTAGGTTAAAACCATCAAAATAACATCAATTAATAAATATTCAATGATCCAGAACATTTTATGCAATAACAATTGGCTAGATCAAAAAATTGGACAAGTTCATCTTTATAGACTTTAGAAATCACATTGAAGTTTGGATCCTTGATGAAAAGAGTTTGAAGGATGAATAAACCATATCTATATAAACATAAACCACAAAAATTGATGAAGAATAACTAAACAAACTCCAATCCAAGCTCTTCTTTAAGTTTTTGCTCCAATGGAGTTCTAGAGAATATCTTAGAGAATTTGGGTTATGATTTTAGAATAATGAATTTATATAGGTTTTTAGGACTTATAAACCCCCTTAAAATACCTATACTACCCTTAGTAAACCTTCAAAACAATTATTTGGATGTGAGGTGAATTTACCAATTCACCCTTGCATTAAACAGTGAAGCTGCAAAATTAAAGACCTCACCTCCGCCTGCCCATCGACAGGGCGTTGGTCCAACCACGGGCCATCCTGGCTGGCCGTAGTTTGGATCAGAGGCTGGCCTTTGGGAAATTAAGCTCCATAGGCTAAGTATTGACCCACGCCTACCATTGAGGGGGCATCGACCAGCATACTGGCCGTCGGTTGCCACAGTCGTTTGGGCTGGTCTAGACAGCTTTAGGATCTTGTGAAGAGTCCTTCCTCAAGGGCCCTTGTATGGTCCTTGGGAATGTTTGCCCGAATGTTTCCAACCCGAATATGATCGTATATGATTTTAGGACCTCTCAGGTATATTTAACATAAACAAACAAATAAAACACGACGAAGCATGCTAAGACACACAAAGTCATTTCAAGGCAAACCATTCGTACGTCATTGACGTTTGACCTCCAAACTTCATGAAACTTGACACACTACCTATAAACACTAGTGTTACTCATATAAGGACCTCATAAGCTCACGATACACCCACATAAGCACATAAAAACACATAAGACATATAGGTGACTAGTCGTCGAACGTCTTGGTTGTCCCTTGACGCTTGACTTCCAATTCACCTAAATATTTAGACACTGCCTCATTACCACATTATAAACCATTTTAGGACCTTAGAACCTCATGAATAACATTTTAGGCTCTAGTTTCACCTAAGTTGTTTTAGAGGTGTCACATAAGGTTACTCAAAGATTCACTTGAGTAAGACATGAAGAGACCGCCCATACTCCCTCTTCAAGCCTAATTAAGAACCGTCAAAGCTACCCTAGATAGGGATCCATTTATTCAACTTACATTAACTTAAGTCATAATCATTCATTAAGACACTTAAGAGATATTTCATCAAATAAGGACTTCACATAATGGTCTTAGAAAAGACATAGGGAACCTACATACTAGCATCTTCAAAGCCTACTCTTGCCATGTCGAGATAGCGTCCCATTCCTCTACCTAAATGTCATTGAACTTATCCAACACTAGAATGTATTACACATAATAAGAATAGGCATTAATCGACATAGACCATACTAGCTAGGCATCGAATCCAGAGTCAACCCTACTCCGATGGAGGGTTTTCTACTTGCCAAGGGTAGAACTAGGACACATCCCATGTAGGCACATGGTTAAGGAATATCAAGGGATTCTTTGCACTCTATTCTCCTTCTACAGTAGAGCTACTTATCACATCCCAGGAGCACCCCCTGGACGTAACCGGCGTCGTCGTCCTCTAAGAGGACTAGGACTAGCCTTTTAGCTTACATCCTTATCATAGGCTAAAAATTCAGAAATTTTTCCAATTTTCTATATCTATATTGAGGTATACAAAGACCTCTCGCATACACATAACATATTAATATCGAGTATACATAGACCCTTTGTATAAGAAGATTACATAGTCTTCTTTTATTGCACATATATATATAAGATACTTAACATATCTTTAAAACGGATGTCTCATCTCATAACCATATAAACAAGAGTATAACAATTGGGCATAGCCCATACATCAATACAATAAAAGCCACATATACGCTATACAATCTTTAGTACTCAAATGAATGTAAATGAACATAGTCTTTAAGACTAATCAATATCCAAAGCTAGAAAGTGGCATTTTCCTCGAAGTGGTGAGGACCAACCCAGCTTGGAGAATGAGAATCCAAGTCTTCCTTCAAAGTTGTCACAAGCCCTTCAACGACCGGAACCTAAAATGTTAGGAAAAAAGGGAGAAATTGGGTTAGCACATCATTTGTTCTAAGTATAGCACCATATGAACACACAACATAAAAATCATGCTAAAAAGGGACATTTCATTAAAGCATGCTAATTTACTTTGAAAAGTGTTATGCACATTCAAGAACCAATATAAGCCATTAATTCATATTCATTAAGTCAAGACCATGTTCATCACAAGACCAACCATACTCAGTCTACTCAAGTTAATCATACATACCAACATACTTGAGCACATAATCAAGACAACTCTATCATAAAGTTATAACATCAACAAGCATGGATAAGAGTTCATAACAACATAACCAAAACAATACCGTTACTCATGAACCATCATTAAGTCCATTAGTGCAATGACTAAGTAAAGCCCCATAACCTTACTTACACAAGTAATCCCAACAATAACCATAACCAATGTCCAACTTCACATAGAATATCATTAAAATTACATAACCTCATACATTAGCAATAGAGACGAAACAAATGTTCATAAGTGAAACCAACATCATTTAGTATCATCAACATATAAGATCATCATATACATATCATTTACATTTATAAGCATATACATACATAAGAACATCCTACTAAGACTTCCCTCAAGGTTAACTAGTGCAATGTATAGGTAGAGTGCCATACCCCTACCTAGACTATGTCAAACCCCTTAGGTCATCCTAGTTAGAGTTTATTCCATTACTTCATTTTACCTTTTGGGAACATCTTACCTTAACCAACATAGACTACATTTGCTAATGTGGAATCCGGTGTCATGGAACCCTACACCGAAAGAAGGCGGAATACTTGACAAGGTAGTACCAAAACATGAACTTAGCTTCTACGTGGATCCACTAGCTAGTATTCCTATGAGGGAAACATAGTTTAAGAACTAGGAGATGTAGTTGGGACCCTCTTTATGCTACATGCATTGTAGTCTCCAATCTCATCAGTACATTAGTAACCTACCTTACCTATGTGGGAAGGGAGACTCCTCACTTCTAGTTCACTCAGTGCTAAGCTAGAATCCCTTTTTGAAATGTCTTTAAGCCATTATTAATGACGATATCTTAGTTTAGGTCATAGGGTTTATCCCTTATATAATCATCATCATAGCTCAATAAGAATTGCATGAGTATTGTCCATCTATTACAATTCATACATGTGAGGTTAGCACATTTACATATCACATTATAATAAGGCACATTGGTAAGTTTTCACCATCCTTACAACATTTACATCTTAGCCAACGACTCACAAACCATAGTCAAGACATTCCAATTCAACATAATACCAATCCTATCAATCTTAATATAAGGTATACTTCAATACAACATCATCACTTAATCACAAGGAATCATAATTGAAGTAAAGAATTGAGATCACAAGACTTACCCCAATCTCTTTCATAAGCCATCATCAAGGTCTTACCATCAACCATCCTCAATTCAACCCAACAATGGTTGTAATACCATCACACAATAGTAACCACCATAATAATAAACTCAATTAAATCACTACATAACAATTCATCACTAGTTCATAGTCTATGATTAGAGACTTAGGTCAAATTCATGATCTACTTTCCAATGTAGGTCCGCTGGGTTGGATCGAACTAGTTGGTTTGGCAGGAAGATAATGGCATAAAAGAAGCATTCCACGGAAACCTCATTGTTTCTCAACTTCTTGACTTGGCGATCTAGTGTTTTGTGGTGAAGTTGAACTAGTGTGTCGTAGTGTTTTGTGGTGAAGTTTTGGGGGATGTCATTACAGTGAAATTGAGTGTCAATGGTTCCAATGTGTATAGGGATGTACCAAGCGTCAAAACATCAGAGTACGACTCCTCGGGGACTACCCGAATGGTCCCCAAGGAGGACCCAAACATGGGTCAACATGCTGGCCAAGCCAGCGCGCAGGGGCAGAACTTTAAAATCCACCTCGCGAAGCGCCTGTAGCACGAGGTACACTGCCTCAAAATGTTGAGAGGCAGAATCTGGAGCTTGATCCGCGATGCACAGCCAAGTCCCTGATTTGGCCGCGACGTTTTTAAGTTAAATTTTAAGTTGGAAAGAGGTCCAAATGGTGTGGGGGTCACTTGGGAACTTTGGGGATCCTTTGTGGACTGATTTAGGTCATTTTTAACCTCATATCACCCATAATTTCCAAACCTAAGGATCAAATAAAATTTCTCTCCGAAAACCATTTCTCCAAAAACCTCCATCGAAGAAGCTTCGATCTCCAAGGAAGAGGACAAAGTTCTTCACGTTTCCTTCACCAAATTTTCGTGGTTTTTTTCATATTAAGGTATTGTAGTTATCCTTGAACTTTCTTTAATTCAAGGAGACCTTTCAAAGAGATTTCAAAAAGGATTTCAAACTTCAATCTTCTTTATTCTTTGACTCTAAGTATGGGTCTTTGCATGAAAATGTTTTAATGGTTAAAATGAATGTTCTTAGTTCTAAATGATGTGTTTCATGTCAAAATCCCAATGAAATCATATCTATTAATTTATCAACTTTTCGTTTATGAAATGGGTTTTATGAGTATGATTATATAATGTTAAAGTTAGTGTTTCTTGGTGGTTTTATTGGGTTTTAACTACTGCCCTTAGGGCTATTTTATGATGGATTATTCAATAAATTGTCAATAGGTGGTAATGGCTTGGATGAAGGGTAACTTGTTCTATCTTGGTTAAGATATGTTGAAATGTTGCTGAGTGGTATGGTCCACATTTGGTGGAGGTCTTCACTTGAAATATATGAAGTTATATGTGTATTGTGAGAATGGCCTTGAAGGCATGATATGTGAAGTGAAGTGATAATTTTGATACGTATATTTATGGTATGTGTTGGAATGTTGATATGAGTATCTTGAAGGGTTTTATGTCTAAATGAAGTCTGCATTTGATATGTGATGTATGATAATGTGTGAATTATGATAAATGTGAGTTGAGCATGTCTGAAGTCAATGTTATGAATAGTGGTCATTATGTGAAATGTATGCTCACATGTGTTCACACGCACATTTGAATGCACGAATGAAGTCAATGATTGAAAATGGGGAATTGTAGGGTAGACACTCTTCGTGAGTAGAGATGAAGTGTCTAGACCATCCCTACTATTCCTAAGTATGAAAAAGGGGAATTTTGAGGAGAACACTCTTCATGAGTAGAGATGAAGTGTTTAGTAGGAACCTCACTATTCCCAATGAGCTTTCCAAAATAGGTTGGATACACTTTGTGAATTGAGATGGGGTATTCAATAGTCATCTCCTAACCCATAGTCAATGAATGTTTAAGACTCCGTGGGGGAGTTATGGTTAGCACTGAGAGGATTTGAAGAAGGGGTGGTTACACTTCGTGAGTAGAGATGTTTTATCCAATGTACCTCTTGGGATAGGTGCTCCTCGTTAGTAGATAGTGAGTTACTTAGTAGCAATCTCCTCATCCCTTAACTATGCGCCCGCGTAGGTGTAGCTATTGGAGAACCCATGTAAAGGCTAAAGGATATGACCCTACCTTAGGCAAGTATGGATCCCTCATCCGGTAAGGTTAGTACCGAAATTCCATGTCAAGCTATCATGGTCTATGTCGGTTAAAGCTAGCCCCTACAAATGTATGCAAATGAACTAAGTCTTTGAAAGGGTGTACTACTTAGGGTAGGTGGTGGAATGGGACATTACCTATCCATTGCACAAGTAGACATTTGGAGGGAGTCTTGGTGTGTCCTTATATGAATTGTATGAATGGGTCATGATATGATGTAAATGAAAGTAATGTGACTTTATGTATAATGTTAAGAAAGCATGTTAAAGTTATGTCTTGTATGATTAAACTTATGAATGATGAATGTAGCGTATCTAATCTCATGGAATCCTCAAGGAGCACATAGTGGGGGTAGTAATATGGGATGCTACTCTAACATTGCACTTTGTGTGACTTGTAAGTCCACTTGAGAGCGGTACTTATGTGAAGTACTTAAATGCAAGTATGTTTCTCTAGTGTCTTTAGTATGGAGTGTTGATTTGTAAATGAAATGAAGTAAGCCTATCCCTAGTAGTCTTAAGTATCTCTTGAGTAGGTATTGAGGAGGTTGTATGGGCGATCTCCTTATGTCTTACTTAGGGGAGCCTTTGGACAACTTAGGATAGGAGTAGTTCATGTGTAAGTTTTTGTTCACTATAAGTATGCTCTTATGTTAAGAAAAATGGAAGTTTCACCTTATGTGTTAAATGATGACTTTATGATGTTTTGTAACTCAATTCGTGAAGGTTTTCTTTATCAAAATAGCATGAATGGTATGTTTCAACTAAATTTTCCCTTTGTGCATGATTTTGCATAATGCCATTCTTAGTACAATGTTTGTACTAACCCCATACGTTTCTATACTCTTTAAGTATAGGTTGTAAGCAAGTGGATGTCCTCCTATAATCGAGGGCATAGTCTTTATTTCTTTAGTTCTTCTTTAAGACTTATTATGTAATTTCTTTCAATTTAAAGGGTCGTGTCCCTAAGATATTTATGTCGTGTCCTAAGTTGGCTTGTGAAGATGAGATTATCCTTAGTATTTATAAAAGAAGTTTATTTATTATTATGCATCATGAAAAATTTAAATTTTCCGCACTACTTTTCATTTCTTATGTAATGAATGATAGCTAAGAGGCTTGTGTAAGACCTTTGAAAGGTCGAGCACGCCGTGTTTCGACCTAAGGGTTGCCCTAACTTCTAGGGTGTACTTGCGGGTCGTAACAACCAGACACTAGGTAATGTGGTTTAGTGAGACATTGATCCTAAGCATATTTAACCTCATTCTGTGATACCAAGTTTGTCACACCCGGAGAGCATACCCCAGATGAGACCGGCGTCGTCGTCCTCTCATAGGACTCAGACAAGTCCTTAGCATTCGTCATAACATGAAATCAGTAAAAATTATGGAAAATTTAAAACTTTTACATTCTATTAGAAGTATACTTAGACTTCATACTTAAAATTCATAATGACATACGATATTCTAAAAATTTGTTTCACATATATTAAAACAATCTAAGTGTAGCACCCCGTAGCCAAAACAGACCAAAAATTAGTTTTTCAGAATTTGTTTATTTTTTTTTGCAGACAGTTAAGGGAAAATGCAGTTGGGTCAACTTAAAATGATCATAACTCTTATCACAAATGAATTATGTCTCTCATGACCTACCCACAGATATATAATTGAATTATCTTTCCATAGCCACCGACCTTGCTAAAATCAGACCTCCGAGTAAAATGTTATGCCCATTTTAGTAAAGGCCTGTCGAACAGGCCCTCACGACGGATCCAACGACGGGGCGTCGGGAACACGACGGACCGTCAGTCCTGGCCGTCGTGTGGCCCGACAACAACCTTCCCAGGGGTCTTTTTGACCTTTCCCACTCCGTCTAAACCATAAGTTACGTCGTTTTGACCCTAAATCATCAGATTTTAGTCAGTTTAATCCTAGAAACATAATTAAAACATATCCAAGTCAAATTATTAAATCAAAACCTAGAAAATTAGAAGCAAGAGAGGAGAAAAAAAGCTCAAAAACCCTAGTTCAAGAACGCCACAAGCTCCAGCAGTTCCAGCCCAGAAACTTAATTATTTTTCCGTGTATTTCATCACCAGGTATGCGGGATTTCACTAGTGGGTTCCTTTCACCCATTGGGTCCCTAGTTTTCAGTCAGATTCTTGATTTTCTTATCATGATTAAACCTAGGGTTTCTAGAACTTTGATAGAACTTCATGAATTTATTAAATATATGTTCCAAATCAGATTATCATTCTATTACTCAGATTATCGAATGAATTTCAGAACCCTAGCTTTGTATTTCTTTAGTCCTTGAATTACACATGGTAGATCAGATATTTCAGACACTTCAGATATACATGCCTCAGTTATAAATGCATAGTTACCAGATTAATTGTTGCATTCTCAGTTTGCATGTTCAGTTTTGAGCTATCCAGTATTTACAGAAACTCAGACATAATCAGTTAATTTACAGAATTCATTGGGAGTAGCATAATACCGAGTTGGACTAGGGTTTAGCATACCCAATAGTCCCAGAACTACTAGCCAAGTAGGTTGTAAGTCCCCTCTGTGGGCAATCAGTTTAGTGATCACGCCAGCATGCCTTTATACCTTTGGCAGGGTATATTGGGTCCTCTCAATGGGGAGTATACATCGGACTCCACATTTAGCTAATGTGGTTTTATTATCGGTTATTAGTAGCTCCCACAGTTCAGTCAGACTCTCTGCATGACCATTTATTAGTATATTCAGTATTCAATTTTAGCATGTTATAAATTGGTCATTGCATTCAGTAAGCTCAGAAATTCAGTATATCATGTTCAGATTATTATACTTGCTTTTGTGCTTGTTCAGTTATGTTTTATTTCAGCTTTACTCTATCCTACATGCTCAGTACCTTTCAAGTACTGACGCATACGTGCGCTACATCTTCTCGTGATGTAGGTTCAGGTTCTCAGCATCCACATCACACATAGATCGATTTCCCGATCTCCAGTTCAGCAGATTCAGTGGTGAGTCCTCATTCTCCGAGGACAAGAGTCATGAGTTTCATTTCAGTCTTTAGTCATTTAGTTTCAGTTTTTGCTAGATTTAGCTGGGGCCTGTCCCAGTATTTCTAGTCCAGTTTAGAGGCTATTTTCAGACATAGTTAGTTTCAGCTTAGTAGTGAGTAAATATTTCTTTGTATTAAACTCATCAGTTTTTCATATATCTCAGTTTTAGCATATGGGTATTTCCCATCTTTTCATATTAAATTATGATTTAGTTTCCGCATCAGTTTATTATTCTTTAGTATGCTCATGATCATGCCAGCAGGGTTAGCTTAGGATCACTTGTGGTCCTAGATTCCGTGTCCGCGTCTCGGGGGTAGCTCGAGGCGTGACAAAACTTGGTATCAGAGCACTAGGTTTAAGAGTCCTAGGATGTCTGAAAAAGCCGCACTAAGTAGAGTCCTTTTCATAGGTGTGAAGTGCACCACATCTAATGAGAGGGAGGCTATGAAGTGTTTTAAGAAAACTTCACTTTCTTGATATTCTTATCGTGCGTTGGTATGATCTTCTTTCTAATCCATCGTTATGCGCTTAAGATCATGCATTCTCGTAGAGCTTAGGCATGGAATACTAATGCACGCAATTCTAACGCAGTTCCTCTAGTACCAGATAAGGAAGTTCAAATGCAGAGTTTCAGAATGCCAATTTAGTTTTTGGCTCAGAGTATGAACAACAAGAACAATCAGTAGGTTCGAGTTCCTACTAATAGAAATGATCGATTAGTGGCAACCAGAGTTTGTGATTTCGTTAGGATGAATCCACCTAAGTTTTCAGGGTCGCAAGTTGGTAAGGACCCGTAGAAGTTCATTGACAAGGTCAAGAAAATATTTGGTGTGATGTCAGTAACTGGTAGTGATAGGTGAGATTGGCATCCTACCAACTCAAGGATGTGACTCACATATGGTTCACTCAGACAACGGACATGACTTTGTCTTTTGTAACTCAGTATAGCAGTCCGATTCAGTGTTAGTTCAGAAACTCTCTCAGAACCTTTCTCAGTATCTACTCAGTTGGTGACCCAGTTATAGCTAGACGGATATACAGAAATTGCCCTATCACAGTCTCTCAGAAAGTCACTTCAAGATCTAGTAGAGTTAGAAGTGGTAGACTTCGATGTTATTCTAGGCATAGATTGGTTACACTCATGTTATGCCTCAGTTGATTGCAGAACTGGATTGTTCGTTTTCAGTTTCCAGACGAACCACTCTTAGAATGGAAGGATAGTAGCCTAGCGCCTATGCGTCGATTTATTTCTTACCTTAAGGCCAGAAAGATGATATCTAAGGGTTATCTCTATCATCTATTTCGGGTTAAGGATTTTAGCCTTGAAACCCCAACTCTTGAGTCAGTTCCAGTAGTCTGTGAATTTCCAGAAGTATTTCAAAAAGATCTTCCCGGGATCCCTCCCGAAAGGGAAATCGACTTTGGAATTGATCTCCTTCCAGATACCCAGCCTATTTCTATTCCTCTTTACAGAATGGCTCCAGCAGAGCTTAAGGAATTGAAAGAGCAGTTGAAAGACCTTCTAGATAAGGGTTTCATCAGACCTAGTATTTCACCATGGGGTGCACCAATATTGTTCGTAAAGAAGAAAGATGGTTCTCTCAGAATGTGCATTGACTATAGACAGTTGAACAAGGTCATAATCAAGAATAAGTATCCCATCCCCAGGATTGATGACTTGTTTGACCAACTTCAGGGTGCTAGTCATTTCTCAAAGATAGACCTCAGATCGAGTTATCATCAGCTCAGAGTCAGAGATAGTGACATTCCGAAAACAACCTTCAGAACTCGGTATGGTCATTATGAATTTGTAGTTATGTCGTTTGGACTAACCAATGCACCTGCAAGTTTCATGGATTTGATGAACAGAGTGTTCAAACAGTACTTGGACTTGTTCATTATCGTCTTTATTGATGATATCCTCATTTACTCTAGGAGTGAGGAAGAACATGCAAGTCATTTGAGAATTGTTCTACAGACTGTCAAGGATCGCCAGTTATTCGCTAACTTTAGCAAATGTGAGTTTTGGTTGCAATCCGTTGCTTTTCTTGGTCACATTGTATCTAGCGAAGGGATCCGCGTAGATTCACAGAAGATAGAAGCAGTGAAACAATGGCCCAGACCTACCTCTGCTACAGATATCAGAAGTTTCTTAGGTCTAGCGGGTTATTACAGGAGGTTCGTGGAAGGATTTTCATCCATAGCCTCACCATTGACTAGGTTGACTCAGAAGCAATGGTCAGATGATTGCGAGAAAAGCTTTGCAGAATTGAAAACTAGATTGACTACAGCTCCTGTCTTGACTATACCAGAGGGTTCAGATGGTTATGTGATCTATTGCGATGCATCCAGAGTTGGCCTTGGTTGTGTGTTGATGTAAAGAGATAAGGTTATATCTTATGCCTCTAGACAGCTTAAGGTGCATGAGAAGAACTATCCAACTCATGACCTCGAGCTTGCAGCAGTGGTGTTTGCAATCAAGATATGGAGACACTACTTGTATGGTGTTCATGTAGATGTGTTCACCGATCATAAGAGCCTTCAGTATGTGTTCACCCAAAAAGAGTTGAATCTTCGCCAGAGGAGATGGCTTGAGTTCCTTAAGGATTATGATATGAGTGTGCATTATCATCCTGGAAAGGCGAATGTAGTGGCCGATGCTCTTAGTAGATTATCTATGGGTAGTGTAGCCCATGTTGAGGAAAAAAGAAAGGAGCTAGTGAAGGATGTTCACAGGCTTGCTCGCTTTGGAGTTCGCCTTATGAGCATATCAGACAGCGGTGTAACAGTTCGTCTTTGGTAGTGGAGGTTAAGGAAAAGCAAGAGAGTGATCTGATCTTGCTTGAACTAAAGGGTGCAGTCAACAATCAGAGAGTGGAGGTTTTCTCCCAAGGGGGAGATGGTGTACTTCGCTACCAAGGTAGATTGTGTGTTCCTGATGTGGGAGAGTTGAGGAAGCATATTCTTGCAGAAGCTCATAACTCCAGGTATTCTATTCATCCAGGTGCCACTAAGATGTACCGCGATCTGCGGGAAGTCTATTTGTGGAATGGCATGAAGAGGGATATAGCAGACTTTGTGAGTAAGTGCCCCAATTGCCAGCAAGTCAAGGTAGAACATCAGAAACCAGGAGGTATGACTCAAGAGATCGATATTCCTACTTGGAAGTGGGATGTGATCAATATGGATTTCATCACAGGGTTACCTCGTACTCGCAGACAGCATGACTCAATTTGGGTGATAGTCGATAGGATGACTAAGTCTTCTCGCTTTTTGGCGGTCAAGACTACGTATTCGGCAGAGGACTATGCTAAGCCTTACCTTAATGAAATTGTGAGGTTGCAAGGGGTTCCTTTGTCTATCATCTCAGATAGAGGTCCTCAGTTTACCTCTCATTTCTGGAAGTCATTTCAAAAAGGTCTTGGTACTCAAGTTAACCTTAGTACAGCATTTCATCCACAGACGGATGGGCAGGCAGAGCGTACCATTCAGACCTTAGAGGATATGTTGAGAGCTTGTGTGATCGATTTCAAAGGTAGTTGGGATGATCACCTTCCTCTTATTGAGTTTGCCTACAATAATAGCTACCATTCCAGCATTCAGATGGCCCCTTATGAGGCTTTATATGGGCGTAGATGTAGATATCCTGTTGGTTGGTTTGAAGTAGGTGAAGCAGCTTTGATAGGGCCAGATTCAGTCCTTTATGCTATGGAGAAAGTTCAACTCATTAGAGATAGACTTAAGACAGCCCAAAGTCGTCAGAAATCTTATGCAGATGTAAGGAGAAGGGAGCTAGAGTTCCAAGTTGATGATTGGGTTTTTCTGAAAGTCTCACCTATGAAAGGGGTGATGAGATTTGGAAAGAAAGGGAAGCTCAGTCCTAGATATGTAGGACCTTACAAGATATTGAAAAGGGTTGGCAAGGTGGCATATGAGTTAGAGTTGCCAGCAGAATTAGTAGCAGTGCATCCGGTCTTCCACATCTCACTCTTGAAGAAGTGTGTGGGTGATCCAGCCTCTATAGTGCCATTAGAGAGTGTGGCGGTGAAAGATAGTCTTTCTTATGAGGATGTACCAGTTGAGATTCTTGACCGTCAGGTTAGAAGGTTGAGAAACAAAGAAGTCGCTTCAGTCAAGGTTTTGTGGAGGAGTCAGTCCGTAGAGGGAGCTACTTGGGAAGCAGAAGCAGCCATGAAAGCCAAGTATCCTTACCTTTTTCCTTCTAATTCCACTCCAGCTTGAGGTAATAGTTCCTCTTCAGTTTTACAGTCATTCATGCGTAAACACAGTTTTAGAATCATGTTCCCTCAGTTTGTACTTGCGTTTTCAGCGTAATTGCATGTACTCGGAACTCAATTAAGTTAGAAACTCAGTTCTCAGTGTTTAGTAGTGGGGTTTGCAGCTCTCTCCCTCAATTTCAGATAGTTTAGTCTTCATTCGAGGACGAATGTTCCCAAGGGGGAGATAATGTAACACCCCGTAGCCAAAATAGACCAAAAATTAGTTTTTCAGTTTTTTTTTTTTTTGCAGACAGTTAAGGGGAAATGCAGTTGGGTCAACTTAAAATGATCATAACTCTTATCACATAATGAATTATGTCTCTCATGACCTACCCACAGATATATAATTGAATTATATTTCCATAGCCACCGACCTTGCTAAAATCAGACCTCCGAGTAAAAAGTTATGCCCATTTTAGTAAAGGCTTGTCGAACAGGCCCTCACGACGGATCCAACGACGGGGCGTCGGGAACACGACGGACCGTCAGATCCTGGCCGTCGTGTGGCCCGACAGCAACCTTCCCAGGGGTCTTTTTGACCTTTCCCACTCCGTTTAAACCATAAGTTACGTCGTTTTGACCCTAAATCATCAGATTTTAGTCAGTTTAATCCTAGAAACATAATTAAAACATATCCAAGTCAAATCATTAAATCAAAACCTAGAAAATTAGAAGCAAGAGAGGAGAAAAAAAGCTCAAGAACCCTAGTTCAAGAACGCCACAAGCTCCAGCAGTTCCAGCCCAGAAACGTAATTATTTTTCCGTGTATTTCATCACCAGGTATGCGGGATTTCACTAGTGGGTTCCTTTCACCCATTGGGTCCCTAGTTTTCAGTCAGATTCTTGATTTTCTTATCATGATTAAACCTAGGGTTTTTAGAACTTTGATAGAACTTCATGAATTTATTAAATATATGTTCCAAATCAGATTATCATTCTATTACTCAGATTATCGCACGAATTTCAGAACCCTAGCTTTGTTTTTCTTTAGTCCTTGAATTACACATGCTAGGTCAGATATTTCAGACACTTCAGATATACATGCCTCAGTTATAAATGCATAATTACCAGATTAATTGTTGCATTCTCAGTTTGCATGTTCAGTTTCGAGCTATCCAGTATTTACAGAAACTCAGACATAATCAGTTAATTTACAGAATTCATTGGGAGTAGCATAATACCGAGTTGGACTAGGGTTTAGTGTACCCAATAGTCCCAGAACTACTAGCCAAGTAGGTTGTAAGTCCCCCCTGTGGGCAATCAGTTTAGTGATCACGCCAGCATGCCTTTATACCTTTGGCAGGGTATATTGGGTCCTCTCGATGGGGCGTATACATCGGACTCCACATTTAGCTCATGTGGTTTTATTATCGGTTATTAGTAGCTCCCACAGTTCAGTCATACTCTCTGCATGACCATTTATCAGTATATTCAGTATTCAGTTTTAGCATGTTATAAATTGGTCATTGCATTTAGTTAGCTCAGAAATTCAGTATATCATGTTCAGATTATTATACTTGCTTTTGTGCTTGTTCAGTTATGTTTTATTTCAGCTTTACTCTATCCTACATGCTCAGTACCTTTCAAGTACTGACGCATACGTGCGCTACATCTTCTCGTGATGTAGGTTCAGGTTCTCAGCATCCACATCACACATAGATCGATTTCCCGATCTCCAGGTCAGCAGATTCAGTGGTGAGTCCTCATTCTCCGAGGATAAGAGTCATGAGTTTCATTTCAGTCTTTAGTCATTTAGTTTCAGTTTTTGCTAGATTTAG
Source organism: Solanum sitiens (assembly GCA_016801875.1). Lineage (NCBI taxonomy): Eukaryota > Viridiplantae > Streptophyta > Magnoliopsida > Solanales > Solanaceae > Solanum > Solanum sitiens. Next base: position 250,612 of record JABWTJ010000746.1, read on the forward strand.
CTGGGGCCTGTCCCAGTATTTCTAGTCCAGTTTAGAGGCTATTTTCAGACATAGTTAGTTTCAGCTTAGTAGTGAGTTAATATTTCTTTGTATTAAACTCATCAGTTTTTCATATATCTTAGTTTTAGCATATGGGTATTTCCCATCTTTTCATATTAAATTATGATTTAGCTTCCGCATCAGTTTATTATTCTTTAGTATGCTCATGATCATGCCAGCAGGGTTAGCTTAGGATCACTTGTGGTCCTAGGTTCCGTGTCCGCGTCTCGGGGGTAGCTCGAGGCGTGACACTAAGAGTACAAATCTGGACTTATCCAATAAATAGTCAATATACCATATAGGCCTTAATACAAAAGATTCCAAAAGAACATAAGTGGAAGTAGAATACATGAATTATGAGTATGCATATGAATTCCACTTATGGATTCTAAATAGGTTTGCTTGGTATATGTGGGGGTATGGGACTCCATGTGTAGATTGCACAAGTAAGCTTCTGAAGGGGTTATGAGGGTGATTTACCTATGTTGTAAACTAATGTCTTATGACAAAGAGGAAATGAATGAAAGAGTACGTATGTGACCATTAATGAAGTATGTTGGTCTTATGTGAAAACTTAAATGCATGTGTGGTATGTTATTGAATGTGATGTGCCTAAGTCTAGGGTGGCTTCTTAGGATCACTTTGTATGAGTAGTAGTATGGGATGCTACTTGTATATTGCACTAGTGAGATCGGGAGGTTCTATTAGGTGATGCTTCTTATATGTAATTTGTGCCTTAATGAATGATCTTAAGAGCCCTATGTCATGTTCTTATTCAAATTATGTAATAGTCTATATTATGTTATTTTATTTTGTTAAGGGTCGTGTCCCTAATTTACTCTAATCTTGTAGAGTCTAAGATGGCAAAAGAGACTTTGTGTATAGACTATGTACTTATGTTTATATATATATATATATATATATATATATATATATATATATATATATATATATATATATATATATATATATATATATATATATATATATATATATGAAGGGTTGTTTTAGCATTTGATGTGCTATGAATGTTTTTATTTTTTTATTTTTTATAATTTTATGTTCATGCGATGAATAAATGCTAAGAAGATTGTATCAGACCTGTTCAAGGTCGAGTACGCCTGTAACGTCTAGAGGGTGATCCCCGATCGTTATAAACTTGTATCAGAGCATTAGATTTTGTGATTTGTCCTTAGGTTTCAAAGTCTCATGTTAACACATCTAGTAGAGTCTCGTTCATCAGTGTGAGTCGCAATACATCTATGAGAGGGAGGCTATAGAAAGATAGAGTTCCACTTCTTCACCTACTCGTGTGTCATGCCTTAGATATTAACTCTATATGGTCTCTCTCTTATGTTTCCTTGTACGGTTGTCTCTTAGATGTGACTTCTTGGAAGGGTGATGTCTCAAGTCTTGAGGGAGAAATGGTTACTGTGGTTATTGTGAGTTCATGAGTATATGTGAAGATGAATTTAGAATTTTTTGTAATGTGATGTCATTTATGGCTATAGGTTATATATGAGGCATGTGATGTTATATTGAGAAGTTATGATATTATATGGTTATAGCTTGTTAGTAGTTGTCATGGTTGAATGGAGTTCCCTTTGGAATAATGGGTTGCCTTATGGTTATGTATGATGGTAGTGTCATGTTATGACATAGGCATAAATTGCTTCGGAGGGTGTTAAATTGTGAAAGCTTAGATATTGTCTTGCTATATTAGTAATTCTTATTAGGTGTCCTTTTTGTGGATTAGAGTCTACTATAAGAAGGTAGTGTGTTTTCCTTGTAAGAGATTGTTAAATAGCTAGTTAATGGGAGAACCCTTATGACTAGTTAATGATTCTCAATATGAACCTATTCTAAGAGTGGGAAAAAGGGAAGAAAGTTTACATTTCCATAATTTGTGACTATGCTTTTCCCTAAGGTTGACTTAGAGGGATGTATGTAACCCTTAGTCTATAGGGAGATGAAGAGAATTGATGTTGACCAACTTTAAAGTGGTTAGTTTTCTTTTAAGTTTGACCTTAAGTTTGGTCATTTGAAAAGGGTGCTTAGATTGCACTTGGGCATGGTTGGTTGGAAGGTTCCTCCAAAGATGATAATGTGGGTCGAATAGACCTAGAAGCTACTTCGCCTAGTGTTGAAAGAAAATAAAGAGACCTTCATGGCCAAGTCTGTCCTATGTTTTCCCTAAGGTGTTACCTACAGAGGATGCTTAACCTAAATTTTTAGAAGATGTTGTAGTGGACCTTAAGTGTTACATCATGTGTTTTATGATTGGTTAGAATCCTGGATTCCTATAGTCCTAACATTGAGGGAGATGCTCTAAAATCTATAGATGAGCTACGTATGGTGATGAACCTTGTAGGCTTGAATCTGGAATTACTTACCTTGTTCTGACTTGGTGTAGAATGTGATGAAAGGATGGAATTATCCTTGGTATTCATGGTGTAGTTAAGGACTAATGTGGTTGGGTAGTTTGACCTAACTTGATTGTTATGAGTTCCTTTAGGTTATAGGCTTAGAGGAATACGTGATGCTTGAGGAGTATGTAGGTTTGGTCTTGACTTGTCTACACCTTGGTGTTTTAAGGGCATGATGAGATGGATAAAGTGTTACGCTTACCCCAAGTGGGGGATAATGTGCGTAGATGGTAAGATTTTGAGTACCCTCAATGTTTCTATTTTGAGATTCCTAAAACTTCCCTACGATACGAATCACTTGAGTGATGAATATGAAGTGGAGTAATTTAGATACTCAATTATGATCTCTTAAAAGCCTCACCTAATGGGGGTGTGAGTGAAGAACTAGTGGGAAATGGTTCATTCTTGAGAATGGAAGGAGGTGATGTTAAGAAGGGTTAGCATAAGTTTGATTCTATATGTGTGAAGTGGTGCTTGACTAGAAAGCTTGGTAAGTCTAAGTTTCTCTTAAATGACTTTACACTAAGTGGGGGATTATGATGTGAGTAGTAAGGTTGTTGATATCCATGTATTTTCCTTAAATTCTTACTCATGCTTGAAACCAAAGAGTTCATAGTAGCTTGTTCATGATGGGATTCTTGCATATGAGTATAAGTTGCATGTCCTCCATAAGTTATGCATGTCTTAAATTGACACCATGTTATGAATGTATTGAAGGGTCCTCATTGCATGAAAATGGATTTTTACCAAATTCATGTTGCTAATGTTGTTGTGTATCTTTACTAGTTAAATGTGCATTAGACTTTATGAGATATCTTAAATGAACATGCTTTATGTAACTTTAAATGTGTGGTGCTTCGGCCCCACAATGAGATGTTGAGTCTCCTTAAATAAGAAAAGATGATGTAGGCTCACTCTTAAGAAGTGATGGTATGTCAACCAATTTTCTTTATGTATACCTATGAATTGTAAGAATTTCATGAAATGATGAATGTTTATGAAGACTACTGTCATGCTAGAAATTGTAACTATGTGAAATAACTTCCTATTAGTATGATGTGTTTGGTGTGACCTACCATTTTGACTTCATGAGGAAGGAAATATGAGCATGTTTGGTTAAAAGTTGTGAAATTCTTCTTATGTGAAGTAACCTTGGTTGAATGCTTGTGTGTAAAACTTAAGGTGCCATGTGTGTATGTTGTAACTAGGAGAAGGTAGTTCCTCCTTGAACATAAATAGACATGATGACGATATGTATGACCTCTATTGGTATTATGTCTAAATTTTTTTTTTTATTGACCTTGCCTTTGTGTGAATTGAAGTTATTACATGTTAGGCCTTATGATGAAATGATGAGCATGGCTAAATGTTGAGAAGGTAATTCCTCCAAATGACAATAAGTATGAATAAGCATGAAACTATTTGTAACAGTAGTCCATGTTTAATTGTATTGCTTTAAATGCATGATAGTATGAAGTTGGTGTTCCTTGTATGTTTTGTTCTTTAACTAATGTGTTATACCATGTTGAATATTGTGAGCTGCTATATGGGTTATTGAGTCCTTGAAAGTTTTTAAATGATTCTAGTGTCATTCGAGGACGAATGATCCCATGTGGGGGATATTGTCAAGACCCTCAAAATGAACTAAGGTATATAGAGCCTCACATTTATATAAAACGGTTATTAACATGTTAATAAAGTGTTTTACAGATTGTATAATTAATTTGAAGAGGCTTGTAGGTAAACCGTCCAAGAAAATCCAAGACGTTCGAAACTTAGTCTTTAGACGTGTTAGTGTGTCCTTGCGTGTTTTCCTTGTTTATTTGTGTTTTATGGAGTCTAAAAACAGTATAGGTGACCCTAGTACCTTAATAAACATGTTTAGGGTAAAAATGTTTGGGGTAAAACTCCCCGA
>JABWTJ010000746.1:255001-391311 GCA_016801875.1 Solanum sitiens
AAATGGTAGAACTCATCACCAGACATCCTCAGCTAGCCTTAGTTGCTGGGATGTTCTGATATGCTTCATGTACATCTCTGCTGCTAGCAGTCCTTCGTAATGCCTGAAACTCCTTTGAATCAGATTGGCGCTTGAACTTGAAACAATGTTATCAGACATAAAAAAAAATCATTTCCATAGTTTCACAGGCTACTCAAATGTTTGGCGTAATTTGGCTTCCACATTTGAATTTAGTGGTGCCCACACTAATATTACTTTTCCTGTGTGGATTATTCAGGCTGAAACTCGACTGTACAAAATACTTATAGAAGAGAGAATTAAGCTTGCCAGAGCTACTGGAACTGCTCCGTAAGTACATACTACAATTCTTAGCTCATTCTTGTGGAACTTTGGTTTAACAACTATCTGTATGATATTTGAATTACGAAAGATTGCATGTTATGACAGTATTTTCCCTGGATGCATAAAAGTGAGATACAAATTTATATCTAGCTGTCACTTCCAGATATGCAGTCTGTGGCGACCAAACATTGAAAAGGATAAGCTTGACAAGGCCTTCTACAAAAGCAAGACTAGCAAATATAGATGGCGTAAACCAGGTATACTTAGTAGTTGGATACTGATATCAAAATACTTGTAACTGTTACAGACCTTAAGGTGAATGTACATTGTGATGTTCATGTTATTCACTTGTCAAACTGTGTAAGCTCCTTTCTATAATTCTGTCTTCATGCATCTTTATTTTCCGTGCTCGAAGCCTGCGTTTGGTGTTTTCTCTCTTCCCCCTTGCACCCTATCAGGAGGTTGATCCATGATTCACCTTTCTGCTTAACTTTTGATGCCATCTTTATTGCTGAAACCATGCAGAAAAGGAGTATCTTATGTTAGGATCTACTTTGCTCCTGATTGTTTAGCGGATTCTACATCTGTTTCTTTTAGTGCATGTTACTTTTATGTGACTGTTTGGTGTTGCTGGAGTTGATTTCTGAATTCTGTTGCAGAATTTCATAAAACTGTATGGGGATAATTTTCTTCAAAGTATTAAGCATCTATCAGAAGCTTGCAGTCTTTCTTTGGATGGGAAACCAACCAGTCAAACCTCTGTTCCCAGCAAGACTGTCACAGTTCCAAGCAATAAAAAGTTAACACCAGCAAAATTTGAAGCATGGAAGATGTGGCATGAGGACGGTCTTACGTTCAAAGAAATTGCGGTGAGTCATGTTATTAGGATTTATTTGATGAACCTTCAGCTTGCCTGTTACAATTCTTACATATTCTTTTTGATATAGAATTTTCCCGGTAGAGCAGTAGCAATAAAAGAACAAACTGTGCTAGAGTATATACTCGAAGCTGCACGAGAGGGATGCAAAATGAATTGGACCAGGTTTTGTGAGGAGACTGGGCTGACAAGAGAGATATTCTTAAGTATCCAGAATGCTGTCTCAAAAGTTGGTAGGGAAAAATTGAAGCCCATAAAAACTGAGTTACCAGAAGAGGTGAGGTCTACGTTGAAATCACTCATATGATAGATTGTTCAGTTGTTTGTAATTGTAGTGTATTATTTTTTAGTGAGGTATCATGCCAACCATATTGTTAAAGGTAAATGTCATCTTAATAAGCAGGTAAGTTATGGTCAGATAAAGGCGTACTTGACGATGCAAGAGGCAGGAGTATCAGCTGAAGTATTTTCATCCAAATCCGAACAAAGTTGCAATGGAGATGAATGTTTGACTGAAATATCAGAAGTACTACAGAACTCTATTATTCAATCTGGCATGCAAGGAGATGATGACATAGTTGAAGCACCTGGCATCACTGGTGCTTCTTCTCCTGGGGAGACTGAAGGAGCAGAATCTCATCTCCTGACTGAGAGTAGGAAAGAAGCTGCATCCAGTGAAGGTGATTTTCTCATTCATACAAAACGACAGAAGGTCGAAGCAGCAGAAGGAGAAAGTGTTAGGGCTCTGGATGCCACGGAAGAATCCGTATTGAGCTGGCTCAAGAACTCTGATGATGGGGTAAGTAGTTGTCCTTTGCAGGGAGATTGAACTTTTTGAAGTTTTCATATTAGTTGTTGATGGGAGGAAAATGTATAAATATGCAGGTTACCCTTTCTGATCTTTTGGAGCACTTCAATGGGTCGACCGAGAAATCTTTAGTGAATCTTCTTTGTTGTCTTGAAGGTGAGTTTTTGATATATAGGAAGAACAATGTATACAAGCTTTTGTAAACTTTCCATGTAATTAGACATTTGTGGGTCCAGTCCATATCTATTTCTCTGGTATTTGCCACCCATTTGTACTCTGATATATGATCCTCAGAAAAGCTTGAGTTTGTTAAATTGGTAAATGGCTTCTTTATCACCTAGTAAATTGGCTGGATGATTAAATGCACCAGCATAGCCAAGCCTGCTAACTAGTTATCTAGTGCAGACACGTGATTGTTACAAGTTACATCAATCTCCATTTTACTTGTGATTAAAACCTTAATCATTACAAACTCGTTTGTTCTATGGAATGTGTAAGTACTAAAATGATGCTCTTCATCTCAAATTTATCTTTGCCCCATTTGGACTACCTAATCCTAATTAGCTCTATGAGCTTTCAACTGTCTGAAATTAATTTTTATATTTATTGGCTGTTTTATAATAAAGTTTCACTTTTCAATATATTTTTCTGTTAACACAAATTTCATTTACCCTGTCATTACTTTATTCCTTTTTTAAAAGGTACTATAGTTGTGTTTTTCTTGATTCTTCTTTTTGCACTATTTCTTTACATAATTCGGTTAAAATAGGGAAGGAACGTCATAATTTGTATGCTTTTATGAAGAAATTTATAATATATAATTTACATATTCAAGATCCGATAAGATAAATTATCAATTTTTTCCACTTAAACTTTGGTTTGTTCTTGAGCTGAATAAATAGATGTAGTATTTTTTTAAGAATTGTCACCTAACATTTTTTTTGAAGGGTGCCAGAGCCATATTTTTTTTAAAAAAATCATTTGTTTTGAAAGAAAAATGACAAGTTACTGAAAATTTAAAGTTAGGAGGTTTCAAAATAACTTGGATTGGTACATTTTATATACGTGTTTGTGTATTGCGCGGTTAATTGATAATGTAATCGTAAATACTGATTCATTGACAATTAAAAAAATTAATAATATCTAACAAATATTACACTTTAAATATGTATAGATATTAACTTTAACAATTTCTCAAAAATAAAAATAAAAATTCAAATTAAGCATTCACACCAATCATCCTAAAAAAATTAAAATCATTAAAGATGTGCAAATAAAAACTTTTAGTACAATTTCTATGTGCCTCATTCTCTAAATATTTTATCGTAAAATCTCATTTTAATTCCCCATTTTCCTCATAGATAGAGACACAAAGGACAAAGCATCAATCGTAACAACTTTGTTTCAATTATTCTTTATATGCCAATTTATTTTCTTCTTTGAAATTTTGTGTCTAAAACTTAAAAATCTAAAAATACAAAAGAAAGTAGTAAAAAGATATTCCTTATAGCAATGGAGAATTAGAAATTAATTAATATACCAAAAATCAAAACATCGATAAGTTCTGACTTAAATATTGTGATCAATTATTTCATTTAGAGGCATAAAAGTATCTTAGATAAAATTATTATTTTATTAATTAAATTATTTTGTGAGGTTGCTTGTTGAAAACTATTTCAAAGTCCATTCTTCAGCCCTTTCTCAGCATTGGATTTTGAGATTTTCTGAAAGGGTTTCCTAGAAAGAGTAAAAAAAAATATAGTTAAACTTAAAATAAGAGATAAAATATATCAGTGTGTTAAAAAGATAAAGTTATGACTATTCAAACTTATAAATGGAGTAATAAATTATTTAACATTAACAATACATTTTATTTTCATGAAGTGTAAAACGAATATATATTTATAAAATATTCCAAAAAAAAAGGTAAAACGCCTGTATAGAAGAAAAGTTTGACAAATGATATCGGCTTAAAATAGGGTGACGATTGACAAAAATATTGTGATAGCAAAAACAATTGAAACGAATTCTTCTGAACAATTGATGTCGTTGAACTTTAACCGATAAAATTTTTGTATGCAGGAATCCATATGCTACGAACGATCTCCTCTTCGATTTCTCCATTCAAATAATATCTTGATGATGCTATTTTGTTCCTTCTACTTTTCTTCGTTTCCTTCTTTGTCAGGCATATAAATCAATTGCCCAATTTTTTTTCAAATTTTATTCCCACAAAATTCAATTACTCTTTTATTTAATATGTAATTGGACCATAACATCGAATTTTGTGAAGAATACAGTAACTTTTATAAAGAAATTTTTGGAATGAAAAAAGAAAATAATGAGATAAATAAAAACAGTTCTCAACAAACTTAGCTGTTTTAGAAAAAAATGCAGTTGAGAAGTGAGATGAGTATGGATAATAACAAACCACTTATCTATCAAAATAATATAAAGTAAAAAAAATAAAAAATTACAAAATAGAAATATACAATTACCATATTTTATTTTGGGAAATTTTATTTGGTAGACATTTTGTAAAACAATGTTTTAAAATTATTACTCTTTAAAAAAAAAATCAAACTAAATATATATTTATTTATTATGGGCAGTTTTGTATTTTGTTATTAATTGAAACGTTGATTTTTTGAAACTATCATATATTCCCCACTATTCTTCTTCTTACTGTAAATATAATAATTATTATTATTATTTAAAATTTTTAAAAATTTGTAGCGCCGACATGTGATGTTTTTCTTCTCCTATGATATATACATATAGATAGATAGATAGATAGATAGATAGATAGATAGACGGATAGATATTGAAGATATATAGATTATTATTATTATTATTATTATTATTATTATTTTCATAAATGTATATATAATTGTTTTTTTGAAAATTAAAATTAAAGACTATAACATGTCTTTTAAGAAAAATTAACCTTTGTAAAATAAAAATAAAAGCACAATTTTATTAAAGACTATAACATGTCTTTTGAAAAATATAACCTTTTTTTCAATTTAAAAAAAATACAATTTAATTGGGTAAAATACTTTAACTTTTCTTTTTAAAAATTATTATTATTATTATTATTATTATTATTATTATTATTATTATTATATATTTAATTGATATTTTGAAAACTGAAAAATTAAAATTTAGTGAATTATACTAAAAAAAGTCACTTTTCCATCGGCAATAAAATAAAAAATAAGGTAATAGATTCTTTAAAAAATATGCTTTTTTTAATTTAAAAAAATTGTTTTAAATTGCTGTTTTTGTTATGAAACTATATAAATTTAGAAGAAGAATAAAGTAGGGAGAAGAAAAAAGACTTTTTATTCATCTTAAAGTATATTCGTGATTCATAGATCTTATTTATAATGAAGGAAAACTCCTTTATTTATAGGGAAAATCTAACTTAGTCCCAAGTAGAATTTCTAATCATATCCTAAAACAACTCCACACAATTATTAGACATTCACTATAATACAAATATGTCTATAACACTCCCCCTTAAATATCGATAGATTATGTGCCTCGTTAAAACCTTACTAGATAAAACCCAGTGAGAAAAAATCTAGTGAATGAAAAAGAGTACATATATCTAATAATATGCATTATGGTTGCCTCATTAAAAACCTTAGAAGGAAAATCCGATGGGACAAAACTTTGTGAGGGAAAAAGAGTACATCACATATTAACTCCCCCTAATCAGAACATCAATCCAAAGACTTGAATCTTTGTTTTCCAAGCTTGTGCACCATCTTCTTGAAAGTTATAGTTGGTAGAGAATTGATGAATAAATCAACTATAGTATTATTTGAACAAATCTGTTGTATGTTGATATCACCATTCTTGGGAGCTCATGAGTGTAGAAAAATTTGACGAAATATACTTCCTTTCATCTCCTTTTATGAATCTTTTCTTCAGGATCAAAGATTTCTGCAAGTTCCTTACTTCAACTTCGTTAAGCAAATAATCTAGTGTCTTTTGAAAACTCTTCAAGAGTTTCAGTTCTTGTCATCAACTTGCATAACAATACTTGTATATGTTTTATGCATTTTGAATCTATTTAATCCTTATGAGGATAATAAACAAGTTTTCCAAAACCTTGTATATGCTTTAGATTTGAATCCAACGAATATTTTCATATCAATTTTGTGAAGTGCCAACATTCAATATTAAATGCATGATATTTTCTAGTGCCTAGATTGTAAATCAAATAAGCTTTACGCTTACCAAGATGCATCATTGCACTTTTCACTTGATAATTATTTCTACACCAACATGCTTTAATAGATGTAGAATTCATATCCTCATAACCTTTTACAATATTGTGCACTATTGTATCAAAGATATCGTCAACGATATATCATTTTGCATTGATTCACAATAAGACATAACTTATTGAGATCTCATCACTTTATTACTTTTAGGTACTTACCCCTCTCATGAGGTTTCATAAAGTGTTATGTCGTAAGCTCTTCAACAACACATTGTCTCCTTATTATGATCATTTGGATTCTTTGATCCTCCCCCTTTTTCAAAGATTATTTTATTAGAATTGATTAGTCTATCATGCTTCATGCATGTCGTAGACTCTATCCTTAAGGGACATTCAATAGGAATATTTACAACTCTTGTGTTGCTTCTAATCTCCCCCTTATGTTAAACAAACTAACATATATCTTAATCTTTTGGAGAATATATCCTTGTGCATCACTGCATATTCATTGATTATATACCACATATAAAAATAATCAGATGAAAAATATTTGGGTCCCTGACCATAAATCAATTGAAAGAAAATTTAATCATAATTTATTGATCTGATGCATACAATTACTTTTGTAAGCGGTATCATATTTCAGATCAACACATGAAACTTTATTTTCTCAAGTAATGATTTCACTATCTCAGACATTTAATGTCGCAACATCTTGAGTATTTATCAATATTATCAAGATAAATTATCTTAATTACAGATTTTGAAAGTTGTGCTCTTAACTCAATTATCTTGCACAAACAACTTTGTGAATGCCAAATTATAGGGCGACAACAAACACACATGTGATTATCTTATAGATGCATCTTTTTATCATGTCACATGATAGGTGAACGGATTCACCTTTTCTTTTCATAATTTAGGAATTTAGTCCCAACTTTAGTTGATCTAATAAACTTATTATGAAAACAAGCAACAAAAAGAATTCTTGAAGTTTCTTATAGTACTTCAATATATGTCTATTACTCAGTATACACATCTTTGAGATGATCAAATTATTCATGTCAACTAATAAAATTATTAGTACTTGTAAACTCCAAGTTTTCTATGCCATGTGTCTTTTGCTTTAGTAAATTTCTAATTTACTATTATATGAGTAAATTTCATTTTTATTACTCCGAGAGTAATTTTCAGATTTATTTGTTCTTAATTATTCTACCACTTCTAGAGGTGAGTCGTGATCCCATCACTAAACAGACTAATCTGGTTATCAGAAAACTGTGCCTATAATCATATTATTTGTGCCAACATTTTTGCAAACATCAAGTTGTGAGATAACAATAAGCACACATGAGATCATAGGTCTACAAATATCTCTATACGTTCCTAGAACACATTGGATTCAATCTCAACTTTCGTTTATGATGGTCTCACAATTAACTTGCCTTGCTAACAAGCAGTACAAGAAAATCCACCATTCAAAAGAATTTTTAGGTTCTTCAATGGATGTCCATTTTAATTATTCATAATTCGTTAAACATTATAGATTAATGATGTCTCAGACAATCATTCCAAATTAAGAAAGTATTAGAATTAGTAAATTTCTTATTTACTATAGAATGTGCCTCAATTGCACTAATTCTGGTCCAATACAAGTCTAAAGATAAAACATGAAACTTTTCTATAATACATGTCTTCTTAGAGACATTCTTGGTGATAACACATCATTGAACAAAGGTCGCAATCTTTCTCAAGCCTAGCATGGTGACTTACACCTCATTCCCTTTAGAGAATGGATCTATATTTTTTGCATTTATCATAAGTGTTCATTCTTCATGATTGGAACACAAACATGTGAGCATATCAAATTATGATAGCTTTAGTACCTCATTCCATATTTATATTCATTATTCAATCACTTGTCTTCTTTCAGACATATTATGCACTACTACCACATTCACTTTAGTAATGGAACAAATTCAGTAAATTTTATGACTTCTCATCAAAAACACATTAGTTTTTCTTTAGTCATTATTGTATCATCAAAATGGTGCATTAAGACTCAAATTCAATGTCTTAACTAAAGACAATTAAGTTATTGAATTTGAAATTATTATTTAAAATAACTAAAAATAATAAAATTCAAGAATAATTGTGGTGCTAACATGTGTCATTTTTTCCTCTACTGTTATATATATTTAAAAATTTAAAAATATAAGTGCAAATTGTTAAATATTAGATATTTATTTTTTAAAAAAACTAATTAAGTTTTCAACGTGTAATAGTGGATCTAATTTGAATTAATTCTTTTAGTTGATTATTTAATATAAAAAAAATTAACAATTTTAAGTGGCTAAAAAACGACAACTTTTCTTTTCAAAAAACATTTTTTTAAATTATCAAAATATTAAATTAATTCTATTTAGTTGATTATTTAAAAGTGAAAATTAGAGGTTAATTGTCGTACTGACACGTTGACGCTATCACCTCTCCTATTATATATAGGGGTGTGCATTCGATATTTTGGTTCGGTATTATACTATTCGGTTTGGATCTTCGGTTTTTGGTTTTGAAGAAGTGTAACTCAATCCGAACCAAAATAATTTTGGTTTGGTTTGATTTTTCTCTTTTTGGATTGAGTTTTTTCGATTTGGTTAATCGGTTATATCAATAATCAGAAACATAACAAACTTATATTGACAATTTCAAAAATAATATATATATATATATATATATATATATATATATATATATATATATATATATATATATATATATATATATAAATATATATATAAGATTCCTTGGGAACTTTGGGGATCCTTTGTGGACTGATTTAGGTCATTTTTAACCTCATATCACCCATAATTTCCAAACCTAAGGATCAAATAAAATTTCTCTCCGAAAACCATTTCTCCAAAAACCTCCATCGAAGAAGCTTCGATCTCCAAGGAAGAGGACAAAGTTCTTCACGTTTCCTTCACCAAATTTTCGTGGTTTTTTTCATATTAAGGTATTGTAGTTATCCTTGAACTTTCTTTAATTCAAGGAGACCTTTCAAAGAGATTTCAAAAAGGATTTCAAACTTCAATCTTCTTTATTCTTTGACTCTAAGTATGGGTCTTTGCATGAAAATGTTTTAATGGTTAAAATGAATGTTCTTAGTTCTAAATGATGTGTTTCATGTCAAAATCCCAATGAAATCATATCTATTAATTTATCAACTTTTCGTTTATGAAATGGGTTTTATGAGTATGATTATATAATGTTAAAGTTAGTGTTTCTTGGTGGTTTTATTGGGTTTTAACTACTGCCCTTAGGGCTATTTTATGATGGATTATTCAATAAATTGTCAATAGGCGGTAATGGCTTGGATGAAGGGTAACTTGTTCTATCTTGGTTAAGATATGTTGAAATGTTGCTGAGTGGTATGGTCCACATTTGGTGGAGGTCTTCACTTGAAATATATGAAGTTATATGTGTATTGTGAGAATCGCCTTGAAGGCATGATATGTGAAGTGAAGTGATAATTTTGATACGTATATTTATGGTATGTGTTGGAATGTTGATATGAGTATCTTGAAGGGTTTTATGTCTAAATGAAGTCTGCATTTGATATGTGATGTATGATAATGTGTGAATTATGATAAATGTGAGTTGAGCATGTCTGAAGTCAATGTTATGAATAGTGGTCATTATGTGAAATGTATGCTCACATGTGTTCACACGCACATTTGAATGCACGAATGAAGTCAATGATTGAAAATGGGGAATTGTAGGGTAGACACTCTTCGTGAGTAGAGATGAAGTGTCTAGACCATCCCTACTATTCCTAAGTATGAAAAAGGGGAATTTTGAGGAGAACACTCTTCATGAGTAGAGATGAAGTGTTTAGTAGGAACCTCACTATTCCCAATGAGCTTTCCAAAATAGGTTGGATACACTTTGTGAGTTGAGATGGGGTATTCAATAGTCATCTCCTAACCCATAGTCAATGAATGTTTAAGACTCCGTGGGGGAGTTATGGTTAGCACTGAGAGGATTTGAAGAAGGGGTGGTTACACTTCGTGAGTAGAGATGTTTTATCCAATGTACCTCTTGGGATAGGTGCTCCTCGTTAGTAGATAGTGAGTTACTTAGTAGCAATCTCCTCATCCCTTAACTATGCGCCCGCGTAGGTGTAGCTATTGGAGAACCCATGTAAAGGCTAAAGGATATGACCCTACCTTAGGCAAGTATGGATCCCTCATCCGGTAAGGTTAGTACCGAAATTCCATGTCAAGCTATCATGGTCTATGTCGGTTAAAGCTAGCCCCTACAAATGTATGCAAATGAACTAAGTCTTTGAAAGGGTGTACTACTTAGGGTAGGTGGTGGAATGGGACATTACCTATCCATTGCACAAGTAGACATTTGGAGGGAGTCTTGGTGTGTCCTTATATGAATTGTATGAATGGGTCATGATATGATGTAAATGAAAGTAATGTGACTTTATGTATAATGTTAAGAAAGCATGTTAAAGTTATGTCTTGTATGATTAAACTTATGAATGATGAATGTAGCGTATCTAATCTCATGGAATCCTCAAGGAGCACATAGTGGGGGTAGTAATATGGGATGCTACTCTAACATTGCACTTTGTGTGACTTGTAAGTCCACTTGAGAGCGGTACTTATGTGAAGTACTTAAATGCAAGTATGTTTCTCTAGTGTCTTTAGTATGGAGTGTTGATTTGTAAATGAAATGAAGTAAGCCTATCCCTAGTAGTCTTAAGTATCTCTTGAGTAGGTATTGAGGAGGTTGTATGGGCGATCTCCTTATGTCTTACTTAGGGGAGCCTTTGGACAACTTAGGATAGGAGTAGTTCATGTGTAAGTTTTTGTTCACTATAAGTATGCTCTTATGTTAAGAAAAATGGAAGTTTCACCTTATGTGTTAAATGATGACTTTATGATGTTTTGTAACTCAATTCGTGAAGGTTTTCTTTATCAAAATAGCATGAATGGTATGTTTCAACTAAATTTTCCCTTTGTGCATGATTTTGCATAATGCCATTCTTAGTACAATGTTTGTACTAACCCCATACGTTTCTATACTCTTTAAGTATAGGTTGTAAGCAAGTGGATGTCCTCCTATAATCGAGGGCATAGTCTTTATTTCTTTAGTTCTTCTTTAAGACTTATTATGTAATTTCTTTCAATTTAAAGGGTCGTGTCCCTAAGATATTTATGTCGTGTCCTAAGTTGGCTTGTGAAGATGAGATTATCCTTAGTATTTATAAAAGAAGTTTATTTATTATTATGCATCATGAAAAATTTAAATTTTCCGCACTACTTTTCATTTCTTATGTAATGAATGATAGCTAAGAGGCTTGTGTAAGACCTTTGAAAGGTCGAGCACGCCGTGTTTCGACCTAAGGGTTGCCCTAACTTCTAGGGTGTACTTGCGGGTCGTAACAACAAGACACTAGGTAATGTGGTTTAGTGAGACATTGATCCTAAGCATATTTAACCTCATTCTGTGATACCAAGTTTGTCACACCCGGAGAGCATACCCCAGATGAGACCGGCGTCGTCGTCCTCTCATAGGACTCAGACAAGTCCTTAGCATTCGTCATAACATGAAATCAGTAAAAATTATGGAAAATTTAAAACTTTTACATTCTATTAGAAGTATACTTAGACTTCATACTTAAAATTCATAATGACATACGATATTCTAAAAATTTGTTGCACATATATTAAAACAATCTAAGTGTAGCACCCCGTAGCCAAAACAGACCAAAAATTAGTTTTTCAGAATTTGTTTATTTTTTTTTGCAGACAGTTAAGGGAAAATGCAGTTGGGTCAACTTAAAATGATCATAACTCTTATCACAAATGAATTATGTCTCTCATGACCTACCCACAGATATATAATTGAATTATCTTTCCATAGCCACCGACCTTGCTAAAATCAGACCTCCGAGTAAAATGTTATGCCCATTTTAGTAAAGGCCTGTCGAACAGGCCCTCACGACGGATCCAACGACGGGGCGTCGGGAACACGACGGACCGTCAGTCCTGGCCGTCGTGTGGCCCGACAACAACCTTCCCAGGGGTCTTTTTGACCTTTCCCACTCCGTCTAAACCATAAGTTACGTCGTTTTGACCCTAAATCATCAGATTTTAGTCAGTTTAATCCTAGAAACATAATTAAAACATATCCAAGTCAAATCATTAAATCAAAACCTAGAAAATTAGAAGCAAGAGAGGAGAAAAAAAGCTCAAGAACCCTAGTTCAAGAACGCCACAAGCTCCAGCAGTTCCAGCCCAGAAACTTAATTATTTTTCCGTGATTTCATCACCAGGTATGCGGGATTTCACTAGTGGGTTCCTTTCACCCATTGGGTCCCTAGTTTTCAGTCAGATTCTTGATTTTCTTATCATGATTAAACCTAGGGTTTCTAGAACTTTGATAGAACTTCATGAATTTATTAAATATATGTTCCAAATCAGATTATCATTCTATTACTCAGATTATCGAATGAATTTCAGAACCCTAGCTTTGTATTTCTTTAGTCCTTGAATTACACATGGTAGATCAGATATTTCAGACACTTCAGATATACATGCCTCAGTTATAAATGCATAGTTACCAGATTAATTGTTGCATTCTCAGTTTGCATGTTCAGTTTTGAGCTATCCAGTATTTACAGAAACTCAGACATAATCAGTTAATTTACAGAATTCATTGGGAGTAGCATAATACCGAGTTGGACTAGGGTTTAGCATACCCAATAGTCCCAGAACTACTAGCCAAGTAGGTTGTAAGTCCCCTCTGTGGGCAATCAGTTTAGTGATCACGCCAGCATGCCTTTATACCTTTGGCAGGGTATATTGGGTCCTCTCAATGGGGAGTATACATCGGACTCCACATTTAGCTAATGTGGTTTTATTATCGGTTATTAGTAGCTCCCACAGTTCAGTCAGACTCTCTGCATGACCATTTATTAGTATATTCAGTATTCAATTTTAGCATGTTATAAATTGGTCATTGCATTCAGTAAGCTCAGAAATTCAGTATATCATGTTCAGATTATTATACTTGCTTTTGTGCTTGTTCAGTTATGTTTTATTTCAGCTTTACTCTATCCTACATGCTCAGTACCTTTCAAGTACTGACGCATACGTGCGCTACATCTTCTCGTGATGTAGGTTCAGGTTCTCAGCATCCAGATCACACATAGATCGATTTCCCGATCTCCAGTTCAGCAGATTCAGTGGTGAGTCCTCATTCTCCGAGGACAAGAGTCATGAGTTTCATTTCAGTCTTTAGTCATTTAGTTTCAGTTTTTGCTAGATTTAGCTGGGGCCTGTCCCAGTATTTCTAGTCCAGTTTAGAGGCTATTTTCAGACATAGTTAGTTTCAGCTTAGTAGTGAGTAAATATTTCTTTGTATTAAACTCATCAGTTTTTCATATATCTCAGTTTTAGCATATGGGTATTTCCCATCTTTTCATATTAAATTATGATTTAGTTTCCGCATCAGTTTATTATTCTTTAGTATGCTCATGATCATGCCAGCAGGGTTAGCTTAGGATCACTTGTGGTCCTAGATTCCGTGTCCGCGTCTCGGGGGTAGCTCGAGGCGTGACAAAACTTGGTATCAGAGCACTAGGTTTAAGAGTCCTAGGATGTCTGAAAAAGCCGCACTAAGTAGAGTCCTTTTCATAGGTGTGAAGTGCACCACATCTAATGAGAGGGAGGCTATGAAGTGTTTTAAGAAAACTTCACTTTCTTGATATTCTTATCGTGCGTTGGTATGATCTTCTTTCTAATCCATCGTTATGCGCTTAAGATCATGCATTCTCGTAGAGCTTAGGCATGGAATACTAATGCACGCAATTCTAACGCAGTTCCTCTAGTACCAGATAAGGAAGTTCAAATGCAGAGTTTCAGAATGCCAATTTAGTTTTTGGCTCAGAGTATGAACAACAAGAACAATCAGTAGGTTCGAGTTCCTACTAATAGAAATGATCGATTAGTGGCAACCAGAGTTTGTGATTTCGTTAGGATGAATCCACCTAAGTTTTCAGGGTCGCAAGTTGGTAAGGACCCGTAGAAGTTCATTGACAAGGTCAAGAAAATATTTGGTGTGATGTCAGTAACTGGTAGTGATAGGTGAGATTGGCATCCTACCAACTCAAGGATGTGACTCACATATGGTTCACTCAGACAACGGACATGACTTTGTCTTTTGTAACTCAGTATAGCAGTCCGATTCAGTGTTAGTTCAGAAACTCTCTCAGAACCTTTCTCAGTATCTACTCAGTTGGTGACCCAGTTATAGCTAGACGGATATACAGAAATTGCCCTATCACAGTCTCTCAGAAAGTCACTTCAAGATCTAGTAGAGTTAGAAGTGGTAGACTTCGATGTTATTCTAGGCATAGATTGGTTACACTCATGTTATGCCTCAGTTGATTGCAGAACTGGATTGTTCATTTTCAGTTTCCAGACGAACCACTCTTAGAATGGAAGGATAGTAGCCTAGCGCCTATGCGTCGATTTATTTCTTACCTTAAGGCCAGAAAGATGATATCTAAGGGTTATCTCTATCATCTATTTCGGGTTAAGGATTTTAGCCTTGAAACCCCAACTCTTGAGTCAGTTCCAGTAGTCTGTGAATTTCCAGAAGTATTTCAAAAAGATCTTCCCGGGATCCCTCCCGAAAGGGAAATCGACTTTGGAATTGATCTCCTTCCAGATACCCAGCCTATTTCTATTCCTCTTTACAGAATGGCTCCAGCAGAGCTTAAGGAATTGAAAGAGCAGTTGAAAGACCTTCTAGATAAGGGTTTCATCAGACCTAGTATTTCACCATGGGGTGCACCAATATTGTTCGTAAAGAAGAAAGATGGTTCTCTTAGAATGTGCATTGACTATAGACAGTTGAACAAGGTCATAATCAAGAATAAGTATCCCATCCCCAGGATTGATGACTTGTTTGACCAACTTCAGGGTGCTAGTCATTTCTCAAAGATAGACCTCAGATCGGGTTATCATCAGCTCAGAGTCAGAGATAGTGACATTCCGAAAACAACCTTCAGAACTCGGTATGGTCATTATGAATTTGTAGTTATGTCGTTTGGACTAACCAATGCACCTGCAAGTTTCATGGATTTGATGAACAGAGTGTTCAAACAGTACTTGGACTTGTTCATTATCGTCTTTATTGATGATATCCTCATTTACTCTAGGAGTGAGGAAGAACATGCAAGTCATTTGAGAATTGTTCTACAGACTGTCAAGGATCGCCAGTTATTCGCTAACTTTAGCAAATGTGAGTTTTGGTTGCAATCCGTTGCTTTTCTTGGTCACATTGTATCTAGCGAAGGGATCCGCGTAGATTCACAGAAGATAGAAGCAGTGAAACAATGGCCCAGACCTACCTCTGCTACAGATATCAGAAGTTTCTTAGGTCTAGCGGGTTATTACAGGAGGTTCGTGGAAGGATTTTCATCCATAGCCTCACCATTGACTAGGTTGACTCAGAAGCAATGGTCAGATGATTGTGAGAAAAGCTTTGCAGAATTGAAAACTAGATTGACTACAGCTCCTGTCTTGACTATACCAGAGGGTTCAGATGGTTATGTGATCTATTGCGATGCATCCAGAGTTGGCCTTGGTTGTGTGTTGATGTAAAGAGATAAGGTTATATCTTATGCCTCTAGACAGCTTAAGGTGCATGAGAAGAACTATCCAACTCATGACCTCGAGCTTGCAGCAGTGGTGTTTGCAATCAAGATATGGAGACACTACTTGTATGGTGTTCATGTAGATGTGTTCACCGATCATAAGAGCCTTCAGTATGTGTTCACCCAGAAAGAGTTGAATCTTCGCCAGAGAAGATGGCTTGAGTTCCTTAAGGATTATGATATGAGTGTGCATTATCATCCTGGAAAGGCGAATGTAGTGGCCGATGCTCTTAGTAGATTATCTATGGGTAGTGTAGCCCATGTTGAGGAAAAAAGAAAGGAGCTAGTGAAGGATGTTCACAGGCTTGCTCGCTTGGGAGTTCGCCTTATGAGCATATCAGACAGCGGTGTAACAGTCAGAATCGTCTTTGGTAGTGGAGGTTAAGGAAAAGCAAGAGAGTGATCCGATCTTGCTTGAACTAAAGGGTGCAGTCAACAATCAGAGAGTGGAGGTTTTCTCCCAAGGGGGAGATGGTGTACTTCGCTACCAAGGTAGATTGTGTGTTCCTGATGTGGGAGAGTTGAGGAAGCATATTCTTGCAGAAGCTCATAACTCCAGGTATTCTATTCATCCAGGTGCCACTAAGATGTACCGCGATCTGCGGGAAGTCTATTGGTGGAATGGCATGAAGAGGGATATAGCAGACTTTGTGAGTAAGTGCCCCAATTGCCAGCAAGTCAAGGTAGAACATCAGAAACCAGGAGGTATGACTCAAGAGATCGATATTCCTACTTGGAAGTGGGATGTGATCAATATGGATTTCATCACAGGGTTACCTCGTACTCGCAGACAGCATGACTCAATTTGGGTGATAGTCGATAGGATGACTAAGTCTTCTCGCTTTTTGGCGGTCAAGACTACGTATTCGGCAGAGGACTATGCTAAGCTTTACCTTAATGAAATTGTGAGGTTGCATGGGGTTCCTTTGTCTATCATCTCAGATAGAGGTCCTCAGTTTACCTCTCATTTCTGGAAGTCATTTCAAAAAGGTCTTGGTACTCAAGTTAACCTTAGTACAGCATTTCATCCACAGACGGATGGGCAGGCAGAGCGTACCATTCAGACCTTAGAGGATATGTTGAGAGCTTGTGTGATCGATTTCAAAGGTAGTTGGGATGATCACCTTCCTCTTATTGAGTTTGCCTACAATAATAGCTACCATTCCAGCATTCAGATGGCCCCTTATGAGGCTTTATATGGGCGTAGATGTAGATCTCCTGTTGGTTGGTTTGAAGTAGGTGAAGCAGCTTTGATAGGGCCAGATTCAGTCCTTTATGCTATGGAGAAAGTTCAACTCATTAGAGATAGACTTAAGACAGCCCAAAGTCGTCAGAAATCTTATGCAGATGTAAGGAGAAGGGAGCTAGAGTTCCAAGTTGATGATTGGGTTTTTCTGAAAGTCTCACCTATGAAAGGGGTGATGAGATTTGGAAAGAAAGGGAAGCTCAGTCCTAGATATGTAGGACCTTACAAGATATTGAAAAGGGTTGGCAATGTGGCATATGAGTTAGAGTTGCCAGCAGAATTAGTAGCAGTGCATCCGGTCTTCCACATCTCACTCTTGAAGAAGTGTGTGGGTGATCCAGCCTCTATAGTGCCATTAGAGAGTGTGGCGGTGAAAGATAGTCTTTCTTATGAGGATGTACCAGTTGAGATTCTTGACCGTCAGGTTAGAAGGTTGAGAAACAAAGAAGTCGCTTCAGTCAAGGTTTTGTGGAGGAGTCAGTCCGTAGAGGGAGCTACTTGGGAAGCAGAAGCAGCCATGAAAGCCAAGTATCCTTACCTTTTTCCTTCCAATTCCACTCCAGCTTGAGGTAATAGTTCCTCTTCAGTTTTACAGTCATTCATGCGTAAACACAGTTTTAGAATCATGTTCCCTCAGTTTGTACTTGCGTTTTCAGCGTAATTGCATGTACTCGGAACTCAATTAAGTTAGAAACTCAGTTCTCAGTGTTTAGTAGTGGGGTTTGCAGCTCTCTCCCTCAATTTCAGATAGTTTAGTCTTCATTCGAGGACGAATGTTCCCAAGGGGGAGATAATGTAACACCCCGTAGCCAAAATAGACCAAAAATTAGTTTTTCAGATTTTTTTTTTTTTTTGCAGACAGTTAAGGGGAAATGCAGTTGGGTCAACTTAAAATGATCATAACTCTTATCACATAATGAATTATGTCTCTCATGACCTACCCACAGATATATAATTGAATTATATTTCCATAGCCACCGACCTTGCTAAAATCAGACCTCCGAGTAAACAGTTATGCCCATTTTAGTAAAGCCTTGTCGAACAGGCCCTCACGACGGATCCAACGACGGGGCGTCGGGAACACGACGGACCGTCAGATCCTGGCCGTCGTGTGGCCCGACAGCAACCTTCCCAGGGGTCTTTTTGACCTTTCCCACTCCGTTTAAACCATAAGTTACGTCGTTTTGACCCTAAATCATCAGATTTTAGTCAGTTTAATCCTAGAAACATAATTAAAACATATCCAAGTCAAATCATTAAATCAAAACCTAGAAAATTAGAAGCAAGAGAGGAGAAAAAAAGCTCAAGAACCCTAGTTCAAGAACGCCACAAGCTCCAGCAGTTCCAGCCCAGAAACGTAATTATTTTTTCGTGTATTTCATCACCAGGTATGCGGGATTTCACTAGTGGGTTCCTTTCACCCATTGGGTCCCTAGTTTTCAGTCAGATTCTTGATTTTCTTATCATGATTAAACCTAGGGTTTCTAGAACTTTGATAGAACTTCATGAATTTATTAAATATATGTTCCAAATCAGATTATCATTCTATTACTCAGATTATCGCACGAATTTCAGAACCCTAGCTTTGTTTTTCTTTAGTCCTTGAATTACACATGCTAGGTCAGATATTTCAGACACTTCAGATATACATGCCTCAGTTATAAATGCATAATTACCAGATTAATTGTTGCATTCTCAGTTTGCATGTTCAGTTTCGAGCTATCCAGTATTTACAGAAACTCAGACATAATCAGTTAATTTACAGAATTCATTGGGAGTAGCATAATACCAAGTTGGACTAGGGTTTAGTGTACCCAATAGTCCCAGAACTACTAGCCAAGTAGGTTGTAAGTCCCCCCTGTGGGCAATCAGTTTAGTGATCACGCCAGCATGCCTTTATACCTTTGGCAGGGTATATTGGGTCCTCTCGATGGGGCGTATACATCGGACTCCACATTTAGCTCATGTGGTTTTATTATCGGTTATTAGTAGCTCCCACAGTTCAGTCATACTCTCTGCATGACCATTTATCAGTATATTCAGTATTCAGTTTTAGCATGTTATAAATTGGTCATTGCATTCAGTTAGCTCAGAAATTCAGTATATCATGTTCAGATTATTATACTTGCTTTTGTGCTTGTTCAGTTATGTTTTATTTCAGCTTTACTCTATCCTACATGCTCAGTACCTTTCAAGTACTGACGCATACGTGCGCTACATCTTCTCGTGATGTAGGTTCAGGTTCTCAGCATCCACATCACACATAGATCGATTTCCCGATCTCCAGGTCAGCAGATTCAGTGGTGAGTCCTCATTCTCCGAGGATAAGAGTCATGAGTTTCATTTCAGTCTTTAGTCATTTAGTTTCAGTTTTTGCTAGATTTAGCTGGGGCCTGTCCCAGTATTTCTAGTCCAGTTTAGAGGCTATTTTCAGACATAGTTAGTTTCAGCTTAGTAGTGAGTTAATATTTCTTTGTATTAAACTCATCAGTTTTTCATATATCTTAGTTTTAGCATATGGGTATTTCCCATCTTTTCATATTAAATTATGATTTAGCTTCCGCATCAGTTTATTATTCTTTAGTATGCTCATGATCATGCCAGCAGGGTTAGCTTAGGATCACTTGTGGTCCTAGGTTCCGTGTCCGCGTCTCGGGGGTAGCTCGAGGCGTGACACTAAGAGTACAAATCTGGACTTATCCAATAAATAGTCAATATACCATATAGGCCTTAATACAAAAGATTCCAAAAGAACATAAGTGGAAGTAGAATACATGAATTATGAGTATGCATATGAATTCCACTTATGGATTCTAAATAGGTTTGCTTGGTATATGTGGGGGTATGGGACTCCATGTGTAGATTGCACAAGTAAGCTTCTGAAGGGGTTATGAGGGTGATTTACCTATGTTGTAAACTAATGTCTTATGACAAAGAGGAAATGAATGAAAGAGTACGTATGTGACCATTAATGAAGTATGTTGGTCTTATGTGAAAACTTAAATGCATGTGTGGTATGTTATTGAATGTGATGTGCCTAAGTCTAGGGTGGCTTCTTAGGATCACTTTGTATGAGTAGTAGTATGGGATGCTACTTGTATATTGCACTAGTGAGATCGGGAGGTTCTATTAGGTGATGCTTCTTATATGTAATTTGTGCCTTAATGAATGATCTTAAGAGCCCTATGTCATGTTCTTATTCAAATTATGTAATAGTCTATATTATGTTATTTTATTTTGTTAAGGGTCGTGTCCCTAATTTACTCTAATCTTGTAGAGTCTAAGATGGCAAAAGAGACTTTGTGTATAGACTATGTACTTATGTTTATATATATATATATATATATATATATATATATATATATATATATATATATATATATATATATATATATATATATATATATATATATATATATATGAAGGGTTGTTTTAGCATTTGATGTGCTATGAATGTTTTTATTTTTTTATTTTTTATAATTTTATGTTCATGCGATGAATAAATGCTAAGAAGATTGTATCAGACCTGTTCAAGGTCGAGTACGCCTGTAACGTCTAGAGGGTGATCCCCGATCGTTATAAACTTGTATCAGAGCATTAGATTTTGTGATTTGTCCTTAGGTTTCAAAGTCTCATGTTAACACATCTAGTAGAGTCTCGTTCATCAGTGTGAGTCGCAATACATCTATGAGAGGGAGGCTATAGAAAGATAGAGTTCCACTTCTTCACCTACTCGTGTGTCATGCCTTAGATATTAACTCTATATGGTCTCTCTCTTATGTTTCCTTGTACGGTTGTCTCTTAGATGTGACTTCTTGGAAGGGTGATGTCTCAAGTCTTGAGGGAGAAATGGTTACTGTGGTTATTGTGAGTTCATGAGTATATGTGAAGATGAATTTAGAATTTTTTGTAATGTGATGTCATTTATGGCTATAGGTTATATATGAGGCATGTGATGTTATATTGAGAAGTTATGATATTATATGGTTATAGCTTGTTAGTAGTTGTCATGGTTGAATGGAGTTCCCTTTGGAATAATGGGTTGCCTTATGGTTATGTATGATGGTAGTGTCATGTTATGACATAGGCATAAATTGCTTCGGAGGGTGTTAAATTGTGAAAGCTTAGATATTGTCTTGCTATATTAGTAATTCTTATTAGGTGTCCTTTTTGTGGATTAGAGTCTACTATAAGAAGGTAGTGTGTTTTCCTTGTAAGAGATTGTTAAATAGCTAGTTAATGGGAGAACCCTTATGACTAGTTAATGATTCTCAATATGAACCTATTCTAAGAGTGGGAAAAAGGGAAGAAAGTTTACATTTCCATAATTTGTGACTATGCTTTTCCCTAAGGTTGACTTAGAGGGATGTATGTAACCCTTAGTCTATAGGGAGATGAAGAGAATTGATGTTGACCAACTTTAAAGTGGTTAGTTTTCTTTTAAGTTTGACCTTAAGTTTGGTCATTTGAAAAGGGTGCTTAGATTGCACTTGGGCATGGTTGGTTGGAAGGTTCCTCCAAAGATGATAATGTGGGTCGAATAGACCTAGAAGCTACTTCGCCTAGTGTTGAAAGAAAATAAAGAGACCTTCATGGCCAAGTCTGTCCTATGTTTTCCCTAAGGTGTTACCTACAGAGGATGCTTAACCTAAATTTTTAGAAGATGTTGTAGTGGACCTTAAGTGTTACATCATGTGTTTTATGATTGGTTAGAATCCTGGATTCCTATAGTCCTAACATTGAGGGAGATGCTCTAAAATCTATAGATGAGCTACGTATGGTGATGAACCTTGTAGGCTTGAATCTGGAATTACTTACCTTGTTCTGACTTGGTGTAGAATGTGATGAAAGGATGGAATTATCCTTGGTATTCATGGTGTAGTTAAGGACTAATGTGGTTGGGTAGTTTGACCTAACTTGATTGTTATGAGTTCCTTTAGGTTATAGGCTTAGAGGAATACGTGATGCTTGAGGAGTATGTAGGTTTGGTCTTGACTTGTCTACACCTTGGTGTTTTAAGGGCATGATGAGATGGATAAAGTGTTACGCTTACCCCAAGTGGGGGATAATGTGCGTAGATGGTAAGATTTTGAGTACCCTCAATGTTTCTATTTTGAGATTCCTAAAACTTCCCTACGATACGAATCACTTGAGTGATGAATATGAAGTGGAGTAATTTAGATACTCAATTATGATCTCTTAAAAGCCTCACCTAATGGGGGTGTGAGTGAAGAACTAGTGGGAAATGGTTCATTCTTGAGAATGGAAGGAGGTGATGTTAAGAAGGGTTAGCATAAGTTTGATTCTATATGTGTGAAGTGGTGCTTGACTAGAAAGCTTGGTAAGTCTAAGTTTCTCTTAAATGACTTTACACTAAGTGGGGGATTATGATGTGAGTAGTAAGGTTGTTGATATCCATGTATTTTCCTTAAATTCTTACTCATGCTTGAAACCAAAGAGTTCATAGTAGCTTGTTCATGATGGGATTCTTGCATATGAGTATAAGTTGCATGTCCTCCATAAGTTATGCATGTCTTAAATTGACACCATGTTATGAATGTATTGAAGGGTCCTCATTGCATGAAAATGGATTTTTACCAAATTCATGTTGCTAATGTTGTTGTGTATCTTTACTAGTTAAATGTGCATTAGACTTTATGAGATATCTTAAATGAACATGCTTTATGTAACTTTAAATGTGTGGTGCTTCGGCCCCACAATGAGATGTTGAGTCTCCTTAAATAAGAAAAGATGATGTAGGCTCACTCTTAAGAAGTGATGGTATGTCAACCAATTTTCTTTATGTATACCTATGAATTGTAAGAATTTCATGAAATGATGAATGTTTATGAAAACTACTGTCATGCTAGAAATTGTAACTATGTGAAATAACTTCCTATTAGTATGATGTGTTTGGTGTGACCTACCATTTTGACTTCATGAGGAAGGAAATATGAGCATGTTTGGTTAAAAGTTGTGAAATTCTTCTTATGTGAAGTAACCTTGGTTGAATGCTTGTGTGTAAAACTTAAGGTGCCATGTGTGTATGTTGTAACTAGGAGAAGGTAGTTCCTCCTTGAACATAAATAGACATGATGACGATATGTATGACCTCTATTGGTATTATGTCTAAATTTTTTTTTTTATTGACCTTGCCTTTGTGTGAATTGAAGTTATTACATGTTAGGCCTTATGATGAAATGATGAGCATGGCTAAATGTTGAGAAGGTAATTCCTCCAAATGACAATAAGTATGAATAAGCATGAAACTATTTGTAACAGTAGTCCATGTTTAATTGTATTGCTTTAAATGCATGATAGTATGAAGTTGGTGTTCCTTGTATGTTTGGTTCTTTAACTAATGTGTTATACCATGTTGAATATTGTGAGCTGCTATATGGGTTATTGAGTCCTTGAAAGTTTTTAAATGATTCTAGTGTCATTCGAGGACGAATGATCCCATGTGGGGGATATTGTCAAGACCCTCAAAATGAACTAAGGTATATAGAGCCTCACATTTATATAAAACGGTTATTAACATGTTAATAAAGTGTTTTACAGATTGTATAATTAATTTGAAGAGGCTTGTAGGTAAACCGTCCAAGAAAATCCAAGACGTTCGAAACTTAGTCTTTAGACGTGTTAGTGTGTCCTTGCGTGTTTTCCTTGTTTATTTGTGTTTTATGGAGTCTAAAAACAGTATAGGTGACCCTAGTACCTTAATAAACATGTTTAGGGTAAAAATGTTTGGGGTAAAACTCCCCGAGGACCACTCTAAGGGCCCCCGAGGAGGACCCAAATGTTGGACAAGAAAGCTGCACAAGGTAGCATGCAAAGGCAAGATGTGGAGGCTTTCATGCGTCGCGCGCCTGGCACTGAGTCTTCCTATGCGTCACGCGCCATACATGAGGTCCACTGCCTCAAAAATTGAGTGAGGCAAAATTAGGAGCTACCTCCGTGACGCGCGGCCCCTTCCCAGATTCGGTTGCATTGTATTAAAGTCAAGTTTGAGATGTATAAAAGTCCAAGTAAGTATGGGGGTGCTTTGGTAACTTTGGGAGTAAGTTATAAACTGTTTTATGTCATATTTAACCTTTTTCCCAAGTTAAAACCCCAATACCCGATGAGAAATCAAAAATTGAAAATCCGTCTTCTCTTGCAAATTCTCTCAAACCTCCATTGGAGGCAAAACTCAAGCTCAAGCTAGAAGATGAATTTCGAAGTGGTTTCTTCTCCAAATGTGTGGGCTTTTTATCACGACCGGAGAGCACCCCCAAGTCGTGATGTGGTGTACTTGACCTCTCCGAGGTCTTGTACAGGACACTTGACTTTATTACATAGCATCATGCATAAATAGAGGGAATTTAAAATTTTCTGTAAACATAAACCAAAAAGGTATTTCATAAAAGTGGAAGCATATCTAATAACGTTGTCTCAAGACCATCTAACTTTGACATTAATGAAAATCTTGGGACGCAGCCCACATAAAGTCTAAAACATAAAGAAAGACATAAAGGAACATAAGGGGATTGTCCTTGAATGTTATGAGGACTCACAAATCTTAGCTTCTTGAATAGCCTTGGAAGCTCTACCTTTCAAGCAATTCAAGCTCCTCAAGACCCTACATTAGATTAGAATGTAGCCAATATGCATTAGAAAAACATACTAAGTATGAAAGCTAACATACAAAAAATAAGATATCTCAAAGGTTATTCAATAATAGCCATGATCATAAGAGATAAAGGCATAACCATAACATGAATATCATAAATATAATAAAGCATCATAAAGAATATAAAAGTTCATACTTAAGTCATTGTCCTTCTTACCCCAATGAAATACATCACAATCCACCTCCAAGTATACTTGTGCAAGGCGAAGGTAGCATCCCATACTACTACAAAAGCTAAGTACCTCATTTTGGTCATTCTTGATCATAATCATCTATAATAGGAAATGCAACTCTAGTCCAATCCTATCTTCAATCTCTTCTTCATTAGTGACCCTAGGTTGTACCTTGTGTGTCACATCCGGGAAACACCCCCTAGACATAACTGGCGACGTCGTCCACGGAGAGGACTAAGACTAGCCTCTTAGTATTCGTCATTACATTTCGTAGGTTAAAAAGTGCGGAAAATTAAAACTTTTCATCTACATCTACATCATGAGATTTACATAGACCTCTCCCTTACACATAAGATATACATAGGGAGTTTAGTTAGACTCCACGCATAGAAAGCTTACATAGGCTTCTACTTTTATGTCACATATATAAAATACACAATATAAAGTCTAATAGAGATGTCACATATAAAACAATCTAAGTCAAAATAGAGCAATTTGGGCATAGCCCTTACACAAATGTATAAATTATTCTTAGGGCTTACAACAATGTCTTGAACAATAAGAATGAAATGAATGTCATTAGAATATAGCAAGTCACATAGGTAGAATGAGAAAAGGCATCATGCTTGGATCTTGAGGACATACCCACACTTGGAGAAATGATTGAAGCCTCATGCAAATTGGCCATGAACCCTTCAATGACTGGAACCTAAAATGTTGGGGAAAAAGGGAGAAATAGGGGTTAGCACATTACTTGAACTAAGTATGGAAACATATGCACGCACAACAAAGAAATCATGCAAAAAGGGACACTTGTTCAAAACTATGCTAAGTTACTTTGAGAACCTTATGCACAACCAAGAACACCTATAAGACATTAATAATATATTCCTTAAGATAATAGAATATTCAACACAAGACCAACATCATCAAGATAAGTCAAGTCAACATGTGTATATCATATTATAATTATAGCCAAAGCAACTCAAACCTTATGTTATAACATCAAATCATGCTCAAGAATTCACATTATTACAACACAAGCCAAACCTTTACTCATAACCCCTTACCAAGCTTACTAGTGAAATAGCCAAGTGAAGCCCCATAACCCCGCTCAACCAAGAAAATCAACCAAATGATCACAAATAATATCGAACTTAACATAATATAGCATCACAAGTATTCATCAACATATTTATCAAACTAGACCAACAAAACGTTCATAAGTGAAACAAATATCATATAGTATCATTAACATGTCAATTCATCCTATACTTATCATTCGATTTATAAGAGCATAAGAACATCCTTCTAGAACTTCCCTCAAGGACAACTAGTTCAATGTATAGGTAGAGTCTCAAACCCCTACCTAGACTAAGTCAAATCGCTTAAGTACTCATAGTTAGATTTCATTTTATTACTTTATTTTACCTTCAGAAACATCTTGCCTTAAACGATATAGACCACATGACCTAATGTGGAATCTGATGTCATGAAACCGTACACCGAAGGAAGGTGGACTACTTGCCAAGGTAGTACCAAAACATGAACATATCATCTAGGTGGATTCACTAGCTAGTATTCCTATGGGGTAACATAGTTCAAGAACTAGGAAACATGTTTGAGATCCCCTTTATGCCATTGGCATTGTAACCTCTATCTCATGAGTACAATAGTGAACCTACATTCCCTTCTTGGGAAGGGACACTCCTCACTACTACTTCACTCGGTGCTCGGCTAGAGTTCGTTTTGAAATGTCTTTATTTAAAAATCATAACTTTGTTTAGGTCATAGAATATTAACTCTTGGTATAGTCATAGTCATTATCTCAATACAAATTTCATGAGAACATCCTTTCATTACAACAGTAGTTCATAACCTAGGGTTAGGGAATTGGGTCAATTCATGGTCTATTCATCATACTAGGTTTAACCATCAAGAACTAGAATAATTTCACAATAATACATCATAATCAAATCATAATAACCAAGGGAAACCATAGAGTACAATTTAGAATATCAAATTCGTATTAGGATGAAACCCATATAAAATCATCTTTTTGGAAACCAACTTTGGAAGAACCCTCCCAACGGTAAATAGTTCCCATACCTTGATATTTCTTGAATATTTATGAAGGAAAATTTGACTTCTTGCTTCCCAAAAGACCTTGACCTAGTTCTCAAATGGAGTGTTTCATTGGGAGAGAGAAAGTGTAGAGAGAAGGAAGAGTAATTTGAGTTTGGGAAAAGTGAGGTGTTAAGTTGGGTTTAGGCTTAGGGTAGTTTATATAGTTCCTTAACTAACCTAATTAACAACCCCTTGATATGTAATTAAACCCCTAATTAAGTAACGTAATTAAATGTACCATTTAAAACTTAACACAAATGTACAGGCATGACCTACGAGACCCCGACCTACGGGCCGTAGGTCAGTTGACGGCCACCCTTGTCCCCGTACTGCACATTCGTAGTTTTGGTCAGAGACGTTGTTTTTGGCCACTTTTGGAAAAGTGGATAATTTTTGTTCTACAGAGGCATCGACGCCCCGTCGATGACACACGAAGGTAGACATTGTCTAATGATAGCTTTTTAGCCAAAATGGAAAGGTCCTCCTCAAGGACGCTTAGGGTGGTCCTTGGTGATGTGTTCCCGGACGTTTCGACCCTAGACATAATTTAACATAGTTTGACACCTTTCCACCAATTTTCATCAATTTCAGACTCTTTAAACCTTGTGAAATAGGCTAAGGCACACTAGCACCTCTTTCACTAGTCTCCAGACGTCATGGATGTTCCTTGACGTCATAACTTTAAAACTCCCTTAATAACTTATAAACATTATTTTTGACCTCAAAACAGTGTTACAAACCTTAGAAACTCATGTGAGGCTCTATATTAGGTTTTAGACTTTTGGAGTGTTACATTATCCCCTCCTTTCGAACATTCGTCCCCGAATTACACTATAATCTTTTGAAGTGAAAGGATAGACTCAATACTATCAGCCCATCCAACAACATACATATTCAACATGAGCTAAAACTCGAAAGAGTGCTTTACAAGTCAATTAAACACATAATCATGGCATTTACACATAACAACTCAAAACATCATTTACTACATATAAGAGCTCAAAATCACTACATGAGAAGCTACCTTCTCAATAACAATATGAGTTCAACATAATATTAAAAAACCAATTATGCAAATATTTCTTTCAAAATACATCAACATGCTCAATATCATTTTCATATCGGCAACAAATAAGTGAAAATCAAGCAAAAGAGCATTTTTTCATGAAGTTCATTTTAGTAAAAACATTTACCATAAATATGCATATCTTTCAAAACAAGTCAAATTCAATTTAACTCATTATTGTCAGTATACATAGGAACAACTAACCTTTATTATCAAAGAGATGAGTATATCGGTGTAACATTCCGGAAAAACGTACTTGTCTAGTGAAGAGACTATTAGGTTTTAAGAATTGGTATTAAGGTACATAGGCATCCCATTGTCCAATATTTAGTAATATTGGGCATGTTAGAGAATATTGGCTTAATGGTGTTAGCCAATTTTTATGTGTACACAAGTAAATGAAAATATACTTTGATGTTCAAATAATCCAATCCAAGCTTGTTTAGGAATTGTACCTGCAATGAAGACCCTAAGCTAAAATAATCTCTTCAATTCTTAGCCTCATCGCTTACTCACATTATTACTAGGCATCCAAGTGTCAAGCCTAGGTACCATAGCATATGACCATAGAAAATGACCATGTAGATTAAGTAGTGCCCAAGGACATAGTAAGGATTCCTGGACAAGAAGTGAACTTTACAGAATGCACGGATTGAGGAAAGTGCACAGCAACACATGTGCAACCGACCGAGAGACAAGCCCAACCAATTCGGTTAGGGCGGCTAGGGGTAGGCATGTCGGACCAAGCCAAGTGGGGCCGAGCCTCCTAACCTATCCTAGTTCCTAACTAACGTCCCTAACTAACAAACTAATCTAGGACTAACTAAAAATTAACTAACTAGTGTGCCCGAAATCCTAAGACCTGACCGGGTGACACTAACCGAATAACTAACTAAAGAAACATCCTAGTACCTAACCTAGGATGGTCCAAAGTGGTTAGTTATGGTCCTAACGACTTAGGGGTAGTTTATTAATTACCCTAGGTCACTTAATTAATTAAATTATAAACTTGGTTAATTAATTTAATTCCTGGTCAAACCCGAGACCCTTAGTCAAATGCTCTCCTATTTGTAGTCGATTTAGGAGGGGTATTTTGGTAATTTAAGTGGAGGGTCTTTAGGGTAAATCTTGTGACGTCTATATATTGATATTAGGTCAGTTTTAGACAACATTTACACGTCCCAAATGATAATCAAACGAAATTCGATCAATCCCTCAAGAACGCTCTCTTTTCCAAACTCCATTGAAGAACAAGAAAAGCTTAAGGAAGAAGACCAAGGTTTTGAAGTTCCAACCAGATTTTCGTGGATTCTTCATCAATAAGGTATGGGTTTTTCACTCTAGGTATTCCTTTCCCCAAGAGGTCCTTTTAATATAAGTTTTCAAGAACTTCAAATACTAGGTTTTTTACTCTACAAATCGGATTTTCTTCCTAACCCTAGATTTATGATTTTCAATGAAAAGTAAATGTTTTCTATACTTGATTCCGCATGAATTGTTGAGTACTTGATTGATAATATTTGAATGTCTTGTGATACATGATCTTTCTCTATGTGATGGTATCTAATGGTTTTTTTGTAGTATTTGATAACGTGAAAACGTTAGGGTTAGAATTTAGGGTTTGAATGAACCCTTTAATGACCCGTTTACCTTCTCCTACGCTATGCATTGATATTGTACATGATTTTATGAGTCGTATTTGATTATTTCATTGAGTATTTCATTAAGTATTATTATGAATATCGCATGATGAATAAGGTTCTTTGAAGCAAGAGGTAAGTCTTCTAAAATTGTGATTAC
The DNA here is from genome assembly GCA_016801875.1 of Solanum sitiens. Lineage (NCBI taxonomy): Eukaryota > Viridiplantae > Streptophyta > Magnoliopsida > Solanales > Solanaceae > Solanum > Solanum sitiens. The sequence goes on from JABWTJ010000746.1 coordinate 285,086, forward strand.
TCTAAGATGTTTATGTTAGCTTATAAGTCATGATTCTATGTTATGAAAGTATGTATGATGTTGCTATGTGAATATGCTGGCTATGAACATGTAAATTGAGAGATTATGATAAGAATACGAATGTGCAAGTTATGATACTCTCTTGTATGCTTTACACAAGATGATTATGCCATGTAAATCTCACAAAAAGAAAGGTTACGATGAAAGGACAATTCTTATCTAATCTGAAAGAGCTCATGATCTTGTTATACAAGGATATAATCTCCTATAAACTATGATAAGTTTTTTATAAAAGACAAATTAAAGGTTATTTCAAGAAAAGGGACTTAAGCTAAGCACCGATAAACTAGATATGGGAAGTGTCCCTTCCCTAGCGGGAAGGTAGGTTCACAAAGATTCTCATGTGAATGAGGCTGCCATGTAATGTGTAACTATGGGTCTCTAATACATCTCCTAGTTCTTGAACTATGTTGCCACCATAGGATATTAGCTAGTGGATCCACCTAGAAAGCTACGTCATGTTCGGTTCTACTTTGGCCGGTAGACAAACTCTTTTCGGTGTGGGGAAGACAACGGATTCCATGTTTAGCTCACATGGTCTATGTCGGTTAATGCTTATGTTCCATCATGTAAAACAAAAGACAAGTAAACGAACGTTGACTAGGGTGACTTAAGGAGTAGGCTTAGTATAGGTAGTGGTATGGGACGCTACCTAGACAGTGCACAAGTTGACTCTAAGAGAAGTCCTAGGAGATTGTTCTTATAAATACGATAATATGAATGATATGATGGTTATCATATATGATATTACTCTTATATGAATGTTGGTCATTATGATGAATATGTTATTTGGTTATTTGCTATATGAAGTGATGACTACTTATGTTACAAGTTATATGAAGCAAGGATTTACTTCTGGTCTCCTATCTTATCTACTTGGTTGTGTGGGGTTATGGGGCTTCACATGACCATTGCACTTGTAGGTTGGGGATGAGGTCATTGGTAAATATTTTGTATGTTGTGTCTATATGATTTATTGAATATGAAATGTTAACATGAATATATGATAGTATGTCTTTGATTGTGATCAAGCTTTAAGTTTGATGAAATCCATAACTTTTATGTGTTATATGGTATGTGCATTGAATATTTTCATATGGCTTAGCATGTTTTCTAAAGATATGATAAATGATCCTTTTTCATGCATGTCCCTATGTGTTATGTGCATATACCCATACTTAGTACATGTGGTGTACTAACCCCATTACTTTAAATTACTACAACAGTAGGTTCCGGCCATTGAAGTTAAGTTGGTCGAGTTGAAGAAGCTTTGAACTCTTTATCCAAGTCTTCCTAGGTCCTCACGTTCGGGATGCTATCATCTATATTCCAGCCTATGAAGACTTAGTAGTTTTTAGAATACGTTATTCAGTTATGTTCTTTGGATTCTTTTGTATTAAGGCCTATATGCCATATTGACTATTATTGGCTTAGTCCGAATTTGCACTCTTAGATGGTTTTATATATGTGAGACAAGTTTTAGAATATCCTATGTCTTTATGAATCTTAAGTATGAAGACTAAGTATACTTCATTAGTATATTAAAAGTTTTTAATTTTCTGCAAACTTTAACTGTATGATTGTGATGAAAGCTAAGAAGAGGCTTGTCTGCGACCTCTGAGAGGTTAACGACGCCGGTATCATCCGGGGTATGATGTCCGGGTGTGACAAACGGGACTGCATGTCGGCCTCGGCCTACCATGTGTCTCTCTCAACTAGGTGATTTCTCCATAGAACCTTTAAGAAGGGCACATCTTTGTTGGTCAATTTCTTCACTTGAGATCAAGGATTTCAATTAGAACCTCTTCATAGGATAGTTTCTAATCCACACCTAGAACCTCAATAGGAATAATGAACTCGGGATCACCGATGCACTTCTTGAGCATGGAGACATGGAACAGCGGATGAACTAAAGCTAGCTTACTAGGTAATCTCAACTCGTATGCAACCTTACCAACCCTTTGCTAAATTTTATAGAGACCCATATAGCGAGGACTTAGTTTTCCTTTCTTGACAAACCTCATCACCCCTTTCATGGGTGAAATTTTCAAATATACCTTATCACCTTCTTAAAATTCAAGCTCTCATATCCTATTGTATGTATAATACTTTGGCTGACTATAGGCTGCCTTCAACCTATCCCTTATGACACGAAGTTTCTCCAATGTTTCATATACTAATTCGGGACCAAGAAGTGAAGACACACTTCCTTCAAACCACCCATCCGGACATCTACATCTCCTATCATATAAAGCTTCAAAAGGAACCATGGATATAGTCGAATGGTAACTATTGTTATAAGAGAACTCAACCAAAGGAAAAAGTTCATCCCAACTTCCCTTAAAGTTGATAAACCAAGCTATAAGAATATACTCAAGGGTTGTAATATTACGCTCCACTTGACCATTCGTTTGGGGATGAAAAGTGGTGCTTAACTTAGATTTTGTACCTAACTCTTTTTGGAATGACCTCCAAAATCTAGATGTGAATTGTGCACCCCTATCCGATATGATGGATAACAGAATACCATGAAGACACACAATCTAATCTATGAATATCCTTGCATAATCCTCGGCCAAGTAAGTGGACCTGACGGGAATACAATGAGCGGATTTTTTCAATCTATCCACCACTACCCATATGGAGTCATTTTGTAACACTCCGAAAGTCCGAGACCTAATCTATAGCCTCACATGTTGGTCTAAGTTTAGTAAAACTTTCATAAGTCCCTAAAAAAAAGTTAATAAAAGATTTTGGATGTTTTGGAGTCAAGACGTCAAGCAACTTCCAAGACGTCAAGAAACGTCCATGACGTCCGGAAGCTAGTGCACTTGAACTAGCAAAACGTCCTTAGATTTCGTGAAGGTTTGGAGTTGTTTTATGAGGTCGAAAACTTGTCGAAAGACTTTAAATAGGTAAAATAATGTATATAGGGTGAAAATGTCCAGGTTTGATCCCGTAAGGGTCTCCTTAGGTGTCCACGAAGGTACCCCAGACTTAGGCAAGAAAGCTACCTAGGGCAATAAGAAATTGCACATAGGTGGAGTTGGTCCGCATCGCAGACTAGGTCCCACATGGGCCAAAAATCAAGTCTGAGTCTGGGGCACGTCGCGTACTCTTCTCTCTCAAAATTTAATTTAGAAAATCTTGCGGGACCAGCTCTGCATCGCGGACTTGTTCCCTGACAAAAATTTGAAGTTTGAAATTAAAGTTTGACTTCATTAAAGGGCCAACGTAAGTGAGGGTTCTTTTGGGTATTTAATGGGGGGCCATTATATTGATTTACTCACTCAAATAAAATCTTCAAATCAAAACCCAAAAGTGCCCACCTCTCTCTACTTTCCCTCTCTATTAAATCTCCCTTGAAAGAAGAAGAAAGCTTAAAGAAGAAGACCAATTTTTCTAGGATTTCACTTGAATTTCGTGGATTAAGCTATATTAAGGTATTGGTTCTTCACTCTTGGGATTCCTTTCCACAAGAGGTCCTCTCAAAGTTGATTTCTAAATCACGTAATTCTTAGGGTTTTCTTCTACAAATGGATTTTCTTCTAAACATGAAATTGATGATTGATTATGTCAAATTGTGATTACCCATGTCTAATTAAGTATAGATTGCTGAGTAATTGATGTTAACTAAATGAATTTCGTGTGGATCATGTCCCATTCCCCAATTTCCCAAACTCTTGGATCTTTCTTATAGATTGATGGGAATTGATTAAATGTACTGATTATTAGACTTGTTTTATCTATTTTAGTTCATTCATGTACTGCCTAGGGTAATGTATTATTGGGATTGGATAATTTTCTAAAAGAATTGATGATGCAACCTATTCTGCTAACCCTAGGTTATGAATTGATGTTGAATTATTTATTGATGATGCAATTGACTTAGTTCTTCTGTTAATTACTATTGTATGATGTTATTAAACCCATTGATGGGTGAATATGGTTGGTTCATTTTAAGACCTTGAGGAAGGCTATGAAGGTGAAACTGTAAGACCTATGATCTTAAATCCTTACTTCAATTGTGATGACTTGTACATAATCATGATGTTCAATTGAATTGTTAATTGTGATTAGATTATATAGGTTATGTTATTATGAATGTAATTAAAATGTCTTGACTATATGCTTTATTATAACATAATGACGATAATGTGTTAATCTCACATATGAGGGTTGTTTGCAAGGATGTTCTCATGCGATTCCTATTGAGCTAATTACTATGACTATACAAGTAGTTAGTCACCTATGACCTAAACTAAGTTATGATTGTTAAAGAAATACATTTCAAAATGGACTCTAGCTTAGCACCGAGTGAACTAGAAGTGAGAAATGCCCCTTCCCAAGTAGGGAAGGAAGGTTCACTACTGTACTCGTGAGATTGGAGACTATAATGCATGTTACAATAAGAGGGTCCCAAATACATCTCCTAGTACTTGAACTATGTTGCCCCCATAGGAATACTAGATAGTGGATCCACCTATATGTTATGTTCATGTATTGATAATACCTTTGCAAGTAGTCCACCTTATTTTGGTGTAGGGTTCGATGACACCGGATTCCACCTTAGCTCATGTGGTCTATGTCGATTAAGGCAAGATGTTCCCGAATGTAAAATGAAGTAATGAAGTGAACTCTAACTAGGAGGACTTAAGGGGTTTAACGTAGTCTAGGTAAGGGTATGAGTCTTTACCTATACATTGCACTAGTTTACATTGAGGGAAGTCCTAGGAGGATCTTATGATCTTATAAAGTAAATGATATGCATATGTTGACTTCACATGTTGTTGATTCTATATGATGTTGGTTTCACTTATGAACATGTTGTTGGTCTATATTGCTAAATATGAACATGAATACTCATGATGTTATGTTATGTGAAGTTAGACATTATTTGTGATCCTTTGGTTGGTTTACTTGGTTGAGTGGGGTTATGGGGTTTCACTTGGCTATTGCACTAGTAAGCTTGGTAAGGGGTTATGAGTAAGGGTTTGTCTTGTGTTGTAATGATATGAAATATGCACATGATTTGTTTTTATAACATGATGTTAGAGTTTATTCGGTTTTGAGTTCTAATATATTGTACACATATTGACTGGACTTTACTTGATGATGCTGGTCTTGTGTTGTAAATGGTCTTGTCTTAACAAATGTGTGATTATTGGCTTATATGGGTTATTGGATGTGCATAAGGCTTTACAAAAGTAACTTTGCGTGGTTTTGAATAAATGACCCATTTAGCATGATTTCCAAGTTTATGTGTGCATATATTCCCATACTTTGTACAAGTGGTGTACTAACCCATATTTCTTCGTTTTTCCCAAACATTTTAGGTTCTGGTCGTTGAAGAGTTCGCGGCCAATTCTCAATAAGGCTTGGATCATTTCTCCAAGTGTGGGTATGTCCTCAAGATTCGAGGATGTTGCCTTTTTCCTATTCTACCTGTGTGACTTGCTGTAGTCTAATGACATTTTTTTCACTCTTATTGTTCAAGACATTGTTTTAAGGCCTAAGTGGCATTTATAAATTTGTCTAAGGGTTATGCCCATAATGTTCTATTCCGACTTAGATGGTTTTATATGAGACATCTCTATTAGACTCTATATATTGTATATTGTATATGTAACATAAAAGTGCCTCCACTTGAGCAAGTTCCTATGGATGGTCAAGTCCGGTTGTTCTTCCACCTATGACGAATCGATAAATAAGGTCGGGTTTTCTAAATTTGGCCCAATGCAGGAGTTGTCAAGCTAATGCCGTCACTTCTCAAGTCCAAGCCATGAAGGCTCAAGTAAAGAGGGACGTTTGACCCTGAGTGCCTCAACATGCTAATAGTATGGCTTCTCATTTGAGAGACTTTACTAGAATGAACACATCTATGTTCTTCGGTTCAAAATCGGATGAAGACCCTCAAGATTTCCTCGATGAGGTCTAAAAGATTCTCTATGCTATGGGTGTGACCTCAATTGAGAAGGCCGAGTTGGCGTCCTATCAAATCAAAGATGTGTCCCAAACATGGTACGTATAATGGAGGGATAATAGGGCGCTAAGAGGGTGTCTGATGACTTGGATATCTTCAAGAAGGCCTTTCTTTATAGATTTTTTCCTAGAGATTTGAGGGAAGCTCAGGTGGAGAATTCATCAACCTTCGTCAAGGAAATATGAGTGTACTTGGCTACTCCTTGAAATTTACTAAATTTTCCAAGTATGCTCCATCCATGGTGTCTAACCCAAGGGATGAGTGTAAGACCCCAAAATGAGATTGGGTGTATAGATCCTAACATGTTCATATTAATTTTATAAGGTCCTAAAATTACTTATAATATGATTTATAGTCAGTGTATAAAGTTTGAGGTGATTTGGAAGTCAAACGCCAAGGGTCGACCAAAACGTTCGACGACAAAGTCACATAAATGCCTCGTATATTGTTCTATGTGATTATATGTGATGCATGATCTTATTAAGTCTTAAAATGGTTAAAAATGATGTCTAATATTGTAATATGAAGTTTTGAGAAGTTTGGAGGTCAAACGACCAAGAACGTCCAAGGCGTTCAAAATAGAGCCCTTAAGACGTTCAACGTCTGTCATGATGGTGCTTGGCCTGTTTGGACGTCTTGTAGGTGTTTGTTTTGGATGAAATTTATGTAGAAGGTCTATAACTTCTAAAGGTTTATAATAACGTTGTAAACGTCCAGGTATGACTTCTAAAGGGCCCTACAAGAGGCCCCAAAAGAAAGACCCAAGGCTGGTCGAAGACACTGCCTGGGCAGTGTCCATTGACGGACCAAACGACGGCTCATTGGTCTACCAACGGCCCATTTGCCAGGTCTCATCGACTTAAACTTGCCTTGGGCAGGTATAAAGCCAAGAATTTGTCTAAGTACCAGTCGACGTAAGATAGGCACGGTCCGTTGTGAGGACGACGCCCCGTCATTGCCTCCGTCGATGGTGCACTGTAATATGCACGCAACGTCTGTTTCATTAAAGGGGTGAATTGGAAATTCACCCCACGTCCTAACCTGACTCTAATAGGTTTATTTATCTACTTTTTGGTGTATATAAGTCATCAAAAAACGTGATCACCCTATTCTCAAATCCCCTCACACAATTGAAGCCTTCCCTCCAAAAATGTTCTCTCTAAAACCACCATTGTTGGTGAAGCTCAAGAACTGCTTGGAGCTCAGATTTCTATGGGTGATTCATCAAGTTTTAGAGGTCATCATGAAGATTAAGGTATGGTGATATTCATCTCTAGTTATCTTTTCATCTAGAGAGCCATTCTCATAGATTTCAAAGAAGAAAAATACTATCAAACAATGTCTTCTTCAATCTGCCATGGGTTCTTTCTAAAAAGGTTTTGAATGATTGAATCATGATTAATTGAAGTTAATACAGTATTTTTAACGTGAATTTTACTCCAATTGCATGATGAACCCATGCTCCTTCACTCAAACGTTTTAGCCTAGCATGGGCTTAGTTATCTTGAATTGTTATCGATTCAATTACGATTTTATTACGTTGAAGTGATTTTATGCACTATTATTTACATGAATTTATGTTGAATTGATGTTGAAGGATCCATGAGGATCAATGTATGAAGATTTGAACATGTTTAACCTAGTTTCAATAGTTTACTGTAACATTGGCTTCTAAATGATGTTAATGTGGATTTGGATTATGTTAGGTTGGTTGTATCTACTGTGTTAGGTTAGTATCATGATTGAATTATGAATATGAATCTGGTATGATTGAAGTAAAGATGGCTTATGTGAATTGATCTAGTCTTCTACTCTATCGATTGATAATACTATGTATTTGATGTGATCTCGAATTATTGATAGATGAAGCATGATTCCTTGATGTAGTGATCTAGTTAGATGCTGCCCTAGACTTATGCTATTAGTGAAATATAATTGATGATCAATGCAAGTGAATTGGGTTAAAGATCTATGTTCTTCTACTTTCTAGTATATATGTGATGTATTGTATTAGATTGTGATATGATCTTGTAGAAAATTGTATATGGTTGCTTTTATGATTATGGTACTTTATCTACTTCCCTATACTTGTTTTATGGATGAAAGATTAGTAAAGGTAAATGACGACCAAAGGTTAAAGGATTGGTAAGAATTTCTCTACTCTTCTACTTCTGTATTTCTCTATAGTAATGTTGATGAAGCCTTGTATGGCATTGTGTGGTATGATCCACTTATAGTGGCGGTGTGTATTTTATTGTTATTATATATGTGTTGACCATGGACTTGAATGTCACGACTGGAATCTAGACCCCAGACGAGACCGGCGTCGTTGACCTCTCAGAGGTCGCAGACAAGCCTACTTACGTCATTCTTACTTCATCTAGATTAATTTTAGCAGAAAATTTGAAACTTTTTATTTCTTAACATACTTACTAAACCTTCTCATTAATACATAATTCTTCACCATCAACCATCTAATATCAAGATCATCAAATGAAAGAAATAGTCTAATATAGTAATAAAGATATACTTGCCAAAATGACACCAATACAATGTCTGAATAAAACAGGAAAGAAACGCTAGTGGAACATGCTCCAATAGCTCAACTCTAAAACTAAGCTAGAATATAAATGGCAGCATCCTCGAAAGCATGAGGGCTTACAATGTCCGGATGAATGCTCGAGGTGCGGATAGCTGCAGCGTCAACTTGTAGCTCTAGCGTCCACCTGTGCCTGCACCTAAAATTGTAGAGTTGTATAGGGTTAGTACACACTTGTACTAAGTATGGGTATATGCAAGCACACACCAAAGACATGCATGAGAAAGGATAGCTCTTTCCTACCAACATGATTATGGAAAGTCAAGTCAGTGGACTTGCCAAATTGGGATTAGGAAAGTTAGTGAACTTTCCAAATTTGTATTAGGAAAGTCATGCCATGAGAGTAACATGCATCATTATACTTATCATATTGTACACAATACCTAACATCTTACACATAGCACATATCATATAGCATACAACACATAACATCTTTCATAACATTCATTCATATGTCATGAGACCTTGGAATCATGGACTTTACATTAAGACTTTCCAAAATGAGGGCTCAACATATGGGACCTCAACTAGGGAGTCTTCATTAGCAAACACAGAGTCTGATTCATTCATTCATACGTACTTCATTTCATTTCGTTCATAGGCCAGTGTAAACATCAGCTATACCTAGGGTGTAGTTTAAGACTTTCATCGGGTTTGCTGTGCAATGATCAAGAATAACCTAGTGTCATTACCTGAGTCTAGATCACCTCTTGATTATCCTATCCTAACACCTTTGGTATCATTCATTTCATTATGAGCTTCATTTGAGGCTGGCCTCATTCATTCATTGGGAACTTTAACTTTAACCGACATAGATAATGTGAGCATCATGAAATCCAGTGTCTCCCCCACACTAAAAAGAGGTGGAATAACCGGCCAAGGTGACCCAAAATATGCTAGCATACATGGGAATTTAACCCCGCCAGATCCCTATATTGGCTGTATAGGTTTGAAGACCAGGAGATATAAGGAGACCCATACTCGGAAAGCCGGACAGTCACATCTCATGAGAGTTATGTGAACCTCCGCACATCCCGATAGAAGGCATTACCACTCATAGCTAATCTATCGTTGCTCAGTATAAAGTTCCATTACATTCAACTAATACGTCATGGAAGCTGGCTTCTAGTATGAGGACATCATAGCTCAATAGATGATTTATCATCTCATCATTAGTATTAAGTGTGTTAATCTCAATACTTTCATTAGAGTTTTCATAGAGACTGATCTCTTCATTAACTTTACACTCTCATAGGTGAGTACATTTTGGTAACATTTACTTAGGCTCATTTGAGATTATTCTCATCTTTTACATTAGCCTCATATCATGTTGTCACCACATTCATTAACATTAGCACATTTGCTCTTCATAATTACTCACCCCATTTTACGTGAATGTTCATTTCATCATATGCCAATATACTTGGCCATTTGTGTGTTTCACACTCTTACTTAACCCTTTTAGGGTATCGTCATTTCATTACATACATCTTAGGTTCATTTATTTTTAAACGTATGCTAGACTTATGGGTCTATACATACAAGCCATGAGGCTTCATTCATAGTTCTTAAGTGACTCACACATTCCTAAGATTATGTAGTACAAGACTTATGTATCTTGTATATATGCCAAGATCTTGATTTCGATCTAAGAAGGTGGCATTATTCTTGAACATTTAATTCACGTATGACTTATGTATCAATACGGAAAATTGGGCAAGGGAACCCAAGTTCGAATCACTTGGACAACATTTACATTTTTCATTGATATTATTTTTAGTTTTCATGACATTGTGACTCTAGCCCAACATCAACATTCTATCTTTAAATTTCTACTTGGTTTTCTTCTTAATTTGGCCGAATGGTTGTGGGTTCGAACCCCCACAACCCCTTTTTATTTTTCCTTAAAATCTTATTGTCCCATTTCGCCTAAACCAAGAGGTTGTGGGATCAAACCCCCACAGCCTGTTATATTTTACTCTTTATTTTTGCTGGAAAATGGGAGATTGTGGGTTCGAACCCCCACACCCTCCTTATTTTAATTTTAAATTCGCTAGGGCTGTGAGGTTGTGGGTTCGAACCCCCACAGACTCCTTACTTTTTTTTAAAATTAAAGTCTATTAAGTTAGGCGTTTTGGCAGTGAGGTTGTGGGATCGAGCCCCCACAGCCTCACTTTATTTTCTTAATTATTTCGCCTTCTCCTTTCCAGCCTTGAGGTCGTGGGTTCGATTCCCACGCCTCATATTTTCTTTTCTTTAATTTCTTTCTTCTCTCATTCGCAGCCTGGAGGTCGTGGGTTCTATTCCCACGCCTCCCTTTTATTTACTTTAATTATTGTCCTCTCCTTTCAAAACCAGTAACCCGATTTCAATTCCCCCCAGCCCCTTTTCTTTTCTTTTTTGCGAATTACAACTGTCACTCGGGTGAGGTCACAGGTTCGAATCCTGGTGGCCTCACCCCTTTAAAATTCATTAAATTTCCAGATTTCTTCATCAAAATTTAGTCTAAATTAACACTGCATTGTTGTTGGAAATTTTGGTCATTTTTCAATTTTTTTTTATCAACGTTTTCACTTGAACTCCTAAGGTAATTCGTAGACCATTCCAACACATCTTTAGGTGCATCTTTCATAGGTTCGTTTGGCTAAAAGATTGTCACTCAAATCAGCCACATTTCCTTACAATGAACATCACGTTGTGTACAACTTTTGCACATAAAAAACAAGAATTAAACATGCCATTTCACGCCTTCAATAGTGACTACATTTAATGCCACACGTTGCACACACATCATTTTTTTTTCCACATGATTTCGGACAACATATACAATATTCATGTAATTCCGAGCATGCATACTTAAACATAAACATCACGAAAACACATTACACCCCTACGTTGTACCAGCAAACATACCCAACCTATGATTCAATGGGAGCTAGTGACAGGGACATGCAACGGGGAACAATCCTAGTTTTCGAAATGAATATTCTGAAGCTTAAGAGGTCTCTTGGGAAAGGGACCAAGAGAGAATAAACCCATACCTTAATTGATGTTCAAATGTTGAACTTGCTGCCCCAAACCTCTCCAAAATCACGCCCAATACTGAAACTTTCACCACCAACTCGACGGAAATATCCCCTTTGCCTTAACGTTTTTGGTTAGCTTGTTTTTCTTAGACTTTTCGTGTTTTTCTTCAAGTGTGAAGAACTTCTATCTTTGTTCTGTTGTTGAAGGTTTTTTTTGGCAGAGAAATAATGAAGTTTGAGTGTGTGAGTGAGAGATAGACGTGATAGGAGAGTGTTACAATAGGTTTAGGAGTCTAATTCAAGACTTAGTCAAATAGGGTTTAATTAAATTAATAAAATCTGATTTATTTTTAACTAATACGTGAAAGAACCATTTTGCCCTTACGAAATCAGATTTTAAACCATAATTAAATCACCAATTTGTCGTTTCCATTGGGGCTCGAACTCGGGTGGAGTGACCTTTGCGAAATGGATCATTTCGGGTCGACCCGACCCTAACCGGTTCTTTCATTAAATTAATTAATTAATTAATTAATTCCTTAGGGTAATTACGATATTACCCTTGGCCTAGAAAATACCATTTTACCCCTGGACCCTCAAAACATAAGATTTCTTCTTTTTAAGTCCGGTAAAGACTCCTTCGATTAAATCTTCATTTTCGAGAGCCTTACATGGTTGGTTCCAACCTTTCCAAGCTCAACTAACTCCCCAATTTAGTTGGCTTGGCCGTAGTAAGGGTTCTAAGGTCTGGTTCTACGCGCATCAATTCGTGTGAACCTTGCCTAATCGCAAGCATTCTTGACACCTTAAGCATTTCTTATCTTGTTCATTTTTAGGGTTGTTACATTGTCCCCCCCTTAGGAACATTCATCCCCGAATGACACTACCACTATATATCGTAATGCCAGTAAGATCATAACATAATCACTATGCACAGTCAAGCAATAGCAACAAAATATGGAGAGATAAGGAAACATAGACTTAAGAGTAGGAAGTCTAACCTCAAGAGCTGAAAAGATGAGGGTAGCGGGATCTCATGTCGGCCTCAGCCTCCCATGTAGCACCCTCAACAAGATGATTTCTCCACAATGCCTTCACTGTGGCAATCTCCTTGTTCCTCAACCGCTTGATCTGTCTGTATAAGATCTCAACAGGTACCTCCTCATAGGACAAGTCTTCCTCGACCCCCAAACCTTCCACAGGTAGAATCGATGCTGGATCACCTAGGCACTTCTTTAGCACGGATACATGAAAAACTAGATGGACAGAAGCTAGATCCGCAGACAATGCCAACTCATAGGCCACCTCACCCACACGCTGTAGGATCTCGTATGGCCCAACATACCTCGGACTCAACTTCCTCTTCCTGCCAAACCTCATCACCCCCTTCATAGGTGATATCTTCAGATAGACCTGGTCACCAACATCAAACTCTAGGGGCCGTTTTCTGTTATCTGCATATGACTTCTGCCGAATGTAAGCAGTAGCCAACATGTCCCTAATCACTCTGACCTTCTCTAAGTCCTCATGAATGATCTCTGGACCCAAAATGGATGACTCTCCAACCATGAACCACCCAACTGGAGATCTACACCTCCTACCATACAATGCCTCAAACGGTGCCATCCCAATGCTGGAGTGATAGCTATTATTATACGAGAACTCTATCAATGGCAGATGGTCATCCCAGCTACCTCTGAAGTCAATCACACACGCTCTCAACATGTCCTCCAATGTCTGAATGGTGTGCTCTGCCTGCCCATCAGTATGAGGATGAAAGGCAGTACTAAGATTTACCTGCGTGCCCAAGCTCTTCTGGAAAGATCTCCAGAAATGTGAAGTAAACTGAGCTCCTCTATCTGAAATGATAGAAAAAGGAATCCTTTGACATCTCACAATCTCATCAATATAGAGTCTCGCATAATCCTCTGCTCTGTTAGTAAACTTCACAGGGATAAAGTGGGAAGATTTAGTCAATCTGTTCACAATAACCCATATGGAGTCATGCTGCCTCCTAGTCCTCGAAAGACCAACCACGAAGTCCATATTAATAGCCTCCCACTTCCAAGTCGGAACCTCAATAATCTGAGTCAGACTGCCAGGCTTAAGATGCTCTGCCTTAACCTGCTGACAATTAGGATACTTGGCCATATATTCTGCAATGTCCTTCTTCATGCCATCCCACCAATAAATCTGCTTAAGATCATGATACATCTTGGTGAAACCTAGATGTATGGAATATCTGGAACCATGGGCCTCTGCAACAATCCTGGTCCGCAAATCATCCACATCTGGTAAACAAAGCCTATCCTGATATCTAAGTATGCCATCACCTCCCAAAGCGAAAGACTCATTCATCTTCATCAGCACTGAGTCCTTCAGCTCCATCAACACATGATCTAGATGCTGACCTGCTTGACTTCAACTACCAAGGATGATTCAGAACTAGGATGAACTGAAACATTCCCACTAGTAGAGTCAACCAATCGCACACCCAGTCTGGCCAGTCTGTGTACATCTTTCACCAACTCCTTCTTCTCATCCTAAACGTGGGTTGTACTTCCCATGCTCATCCTGTTTAAAGCATCAGCCACAACATTAGCCTTACCTGGATCGTAGTGAACATTCATGTCATAATCCTTCAACAACTCCAACCATCTTCGCTGACGTAGATTCAACTCCCTCTATGTGAACACGTACTGGAGACTCTTGTGGTCTGTGAATACATCCACATGCGCTCTATACAAGTAGTGCCTCCACAGCTTCAGTGCAAACACCACAGCTGCCAACTTCAGGTCATGAGTGGGATAATTCTTCTCATGAACCTTGAGCTTTATGGACGCATAGGCTATCACCTTACCAACCTGCATAAGAACACAACCCAAACCAATCCTAGATGCATCACAATAAACAGTGTAATTCTCACCTCACTTAGGCAAAGTAAGCACCGGGGCTGAAGTGAGTCTGTCCATGAGCTCCTGGAAACTCTTCTCACAAGTCTCCGTTCATTCAAACCTGGCTTTCTTCTTAGTCAAAGCTGTCAATGAGGCAGCAATGGAAGAAAAGCCCTCCATAAACCTGCGGTAGTAACCATCCAATCCCAAAAAGCTACGGATATCAGTGGGAGTAAGAGGCTTTGGCCAATTCTTCACATCCTCACTCTTCCTGGGATCCACTTCCATTCCCTGATCGGACACAACATGACCCAAGAAGGTCACTGATCTAAGAAAAAATTCACACTTGCTGAATTTGGCGTACAACTGATGTTGTCTAAGTACGTGCAAGGTTAGTCTCAAATGTTGTTCATGCTCTTCCTTGGTCCTAGAGTAGATGAGAATGTCATCAATGAATACTATGACGAATGAGTCAAGGTAGTCACGGAAGACTCGGTTCATGAGGTCTATAAATGCAGTAGGTGCATTTGTAAGACCAAATGACATGACTAAGAACTCATAATGACCATAACGGGTACGAAAGGCTGTCTTTGGGATATCTCTATCCCTAACCCTAAGCTGATGATACCCTGAAGATCAATCTTGGAGAAGAAACTAGACCCTTGGAGCTGATTGAACAAATCATCTATTCTGGGAAGTGGATACTTATTCTTTATAGTGACATTGTTGAGCTGCCGATAATCGATACACATTCTAAGGGTTCCATCTTTCTTTTTCACAAACAACACTGGAGCGTCCCAAGGGGATATGCTCGGCTAAATAAAACCCTTATCAGTGAGATCTTTTAACTACAGCTTCCAGTCTTTGAGTTCAGCTGGAGCCATTATGTAAGGAGGAATTGAAATTGGTTTAGTATCGGGTTCTAAGTCGATACCAAAATCAATCTCTCGAGGGGGAGGGACTCCAGGCAAATCATCAGGAAATACATCTAGGAAGTCATTCACTACAAGCACTGAGTCTATGGAAGGAATGTCATGATCTAAATCATTAACACTCACAAGATGACACAATAACCCCTTGGACATCATTTGATTGGCCTTAAGGTTCGAAATCAAGGGGTTAGGATGACTCGAGTTGTACCCCTCCCAGACTAGCTCCTCTTCATTAGGGAAACGAAATCTCACCACTCTACTACGATAGTCCAAACAAGCATAACAACTGTGAAGCCAGTCCATGCCAAGAATAATATCAAAATCATGCATGGTTAACTCAACCAAGTCTGCACACATAGTCTTACCACTTACAACTATTGGGCAATCCTTGTATACTCTATCAGTTCTTACATTCTCTCCTAAAGGTGTACTAACCACTATATCAGGCAAAATTTCAAAAGTGAGAGTAAGCAAAGGAGTTACAAAGGAAAGCGTAGACCCTAGATCAAGTAAAGCATAAACAGAAGTTGAGAATACTTGCAGCATACCTGTGACCACATCATCGGACTTCTCCTGCTGCTCCGTGCCCTTCAGGGCATAAAACCTGTTCCTCTTAGAAGGCTCGGCTGCTGCTGCACCCTATGGGTTAGGCCTAGGCTCAGCATTACCTCCATCCTGACCTCTGTTCTATGGGCAGTCTCTAACCATGTGCCCACTCTTACCGCAACCGAAGTAGACATTAGTGCCCTGTCTGCACTCTCCACTGTGAGCACGGCCACACATAGCACAATTCTTTTTGGGACGCTGCATCTCACCTCCATTGCCCTTCTTGGGCTCAGGTCTGCCTCTTCTAGTTGCTTTACTCCTCTGAAAATTAGAGTTCCCAGAACTCTGTTGCCCCTTCTTGAACCTGGGCTTCTCACGGACACCAAAATTGTTTTTGTGGCCTCCATGCCTGGGACCTTCCTGATCTTGAGGCTTAGGCCTTCTAGCATCACGAATACCCCTCTTTTTGCGGCTGTCCTCTACCTACTGGACATGCACCATCAACCTGGATTGGTACATATTATCATGGAGCATCGCAGACCGGCACTCCTCTTCTAGATCTCCATTGATTCCTGTGAGGAACCTGCTCATCTCATCGCTGCTGGTAGATACAAGGGAAGTAGCATACCTGGATAATTTAACAAACTTCAGTACTCATCTCATCCTTGCTATTAGATGTTAAGGAAAGTAGCATACCTGGATAGTTTAACAAATTTCAGGGAATACTCCCTGACTGTCATAGATCCCTGCTTAAGGTTGATGAACTCCTCAACCTTGGCTTCCCTCATCTCTCTGGGAAAGAATCTCTCCAGAAAGGCTATCTTAAAAAGATCCCAAATGCTTGGAACTCCACCCAAAACTCGTCTATCCTGCCACATCTTGCACCAAGTCTGTGCAACATCCTTGAGCTGATAGGAAGCCAGCTCAGCCTTCTCAGTATCTGTGGCCCCCATAGCCACCAAAATCTTATGCACTTCGTCCACAAACTCCTGGGATCCTCTGAAGTCTTGGACCCTGTGAAAATAGGAGGATTCATCCTCGTGAAGTCTCTTAGCCAGTCAGCCATGCTACATACTGGTGGGTTCTCCATATGAACATCCTGCCGGTTGACCTACGCAGTCAAAGCCTAGGCGTGCATATTAATGGAATGTTCCATCTGGGCCAGAGATTCCTTTACCTCAGCATCAGTCAACCCAGCTGGGTTAACTGGCATATCCACTCCTTCAGCTGGAGCCTGGGGTGGAACCTGATTGTTCCCATCAGCTGCTTCTCCTCTCCTCTGACTAACGTTCCTCCTAGTATTCATTTCTCTGAAAACAATAAGAATTGATGTTAGACACGATCATAACACCAAGAAATTATACATTAGGAAAAGCACGATAAGATCAGAAGAAGGGAAAGTTTCTTACGCATCATGTAGTCTCTAATTCAGGATAGTGGTGCACTTCACTACCATGACTTAGAAACTACTCAATGTGGTTGATGTGAACTCATTATTCTCGAAACTTAACCTAGTGCTCTGATACCAACTTTGTCACGACCAGAATCTAGACCCCAGACGAGACTGGCGTCGTTGACCTCTCAGAGGTTGCAGACAAGCCTACTTACGTCATTCTTACTTCATCTAGGTTAATTTTAGCGGAAAATTAGAAACTTTTTGTTTCTTAACATACTTATTAAACATTCTCATCATTACATAATTGTTCACCATCAACCATCTAATATTAAGATCATCATATGAAAGAAATAGTATAATACCGTAATAAAGATGTACTTGCCAAAATGGCACCAATACAATGTCTGAATAAAATAGGAAAGAAACACTAGTGGAACATACTTCACTAGCTCAACTCTAAAACTAAGCGAGAATATAAATGGCAGCATCCTCGAAAGTATGAGGACCTACCAAGTCCAGATGAATGCTCGATGTTCGGATAGCTTCAGCGTCAACTTGTAGCTCTAGCGTCCACCTGTGCCTGCACCTAAAATTGTAGAGTTGTATAGGGTTAGTACACACTTGTACTAAGTATGGGTATATGCAAGCACACACCAAGGACATGCATGAGAAAGGATAGCTCTTTTCTAACAATATGATTATGGAAAGTCAAGTCAGTGGACTTGCCAAATTGGGATTAGGAAAGTTAGTGAACTTTCCAAATTTGGATTAGGAAAGTCATGCCATGAGAGTAACATGCATCATTATACTTATCATATTGTACACAACACATAACATCTTACACATAGCACATATCATATAGCATACAGTACATAACATCTTTCATAACATTCATTCATATGCCATGAGACCTTGGAATCATGGACTTGACATTAAGACTTTCCAAAATGAGGGCTCAACATATGGGACCTCAACTAGGGAGTTTTCATTAGCAAACACAGAGTCTACTTCATTCATTCATACGTACTTTATTTCATTTCGTTCATAGGCCAGTGTAAACACCAGCTATACCTAGGGTGTAGTTTAAGACTTTCATCGGGTTTGCTGTGCAATGATCAAGAATAACCTAGTGTCATTACCTGAGTCTAGCTCACCTCTTGATTATCCTATCCTAATACCCTTGGTATCATTCATTTCATTATGTGCTTCATTAAAGGCTGGCCTCATTCATTCATTGGGAACCTTAACTTTAACCGACATAGATCATGTGAGCATCATGAAATCCAGTGTCTCCCCCACACCAAAAAGAGGTGGAATCACCTGCCAAGGTGACCCAACACATGCTAGCGTACATAGGAATTTAACCCAGCCAGATCCCTATATTGGCAGTATAGGTTCGAAGACCAGGAGATATAAGGAGACCCATACCCGACAAGCCGGACAGTCTCATCTCATGATAGTTACATGAACCTCCGCCCTTCCCGATAGAAGGCATCACCGCTCATAGCTAGTCTATCGGTGCTCAGTATAAAGTTCCATTACATTCAACTCATACGTCATGGAAGCTGTCTTCTAGTATGAGGACATCATAGCTCAATAGATGATTTCTCATCTCATCATTAGTATTAACTGTGTAAATCTCAATACTTTCATTAGAGTGTTCATAGAGACTGATCTCTTCATTAACTTTACACTCTCATAGGTGAGTACGTTTTGGTAACGTTTACTTAGGCTCATTTGAGATTAGTCTCATCTTTTACATTAGCCTCATATCATGTTGTCACCACATTCATTAACATTAGCACTTTTGCTCTTCATAATTATTCACCCCATTTTACGTGAATGTTCATTTCATCATATGCCAATATACTTGGCCAGTTGTGTGTTTCGCACTCTTACTTAACCCTTCTAGGGTTTCATCATTTAATTACATACATCTTAGGTTCACTTATTTTTTAAACGTATGATAGACTTATGGGTCTATACATATAAGCCATGAGGCTTCATTCATAGTTCGTTAAGTGACTCACACATTCCTAAGATTATGTAGTACAAGACTTATGTATCTTGTATATATGCCAAGATCTTGATTTCGATCTAAGTAGGTGGCATTATTCTTGAACATTTAATTCACATGACTTATGTATCAATACAGAAATTTGGGAAAGGGAACCCAAGTTCGAATCACTTGGACAACATTTACATTTTTCATTGATTTTATTTTTAGTTTTCATGACATTGGGATTCTAGATCAAACCCCAACATCAACATTCTATCTTTAATTTTCTCCTTGGTTTTCTTCTTAATTTGGCCGAAGGGTTGTGGGTTCGAACCCCCACAACCCCTTTTTATTTTTCCTTAAAATCTTATTGTCCCATTTCGCCTAAACCAAGAGGTTGTGGGATCGAACCCCCATAGCCTCTTATATTTTACTCTTTATTTTCGCTGGGAAATGGGAGGTTGTGGGTTCAAACCCCCACAGCCTCCTTATTTTAATTTTAAATTTGCTAGGGCTGTGAGGTTGTGGGTTCGAACCCCCACAGCCTCCTTACTTTTTTTTTAAAATTAAAGTCTATTAAGTTAGGCGTTTTGGCAGTGAGGTTGTGGGATCGAGCCCCCACATCCTCACTTTATTTTCTTAATTATTTCGCCTTCTCCTTTCCAGCCTTGAGGTCGTGGGTTCGATTCCCACACCTCACATTTTCTTTTCTTTAATTTTTTTCTTCTCTCATTCGCAGCCTGGAGGTCATGGGTTTGATTCCCACGCCTCCCATTTATTTACTTAAATTATTGCCCTCTCCTTTCCCAACCAATAACCCGATTTTGATTCCCCCCAGCCCCCTTTTCTTTTATTTTTCGCGAATTACAACTGTCACTCGGGTGAGGTCACAGGTTCGAATCCTGGTGGGCTCACCCCTTTAAAATTTATTAAATTTCCATATTTCTTCATCAAAATTTAGTCTAAATTAACACTGCATTGTTGTTGGAAATTTTGGTCATTTTTCAATTCATTTTTATCAACGTTTTCACTTGAACTCCTAAGGTAATTCGTAGACCATTCCAACACATCTTTAGGTGCATCTTTCATAGGTTCGTTTGGCTAAAAGATTGTCACTCAAATCAGCCACATTTCCTTACAATGAACATCACGTTGTGTACAACTTTTGCACATAAGAAACAAGAATTAAACATGCCATTTCACGCCTTCAACAGTGACTACATTTAATGCCACACGTTGCACACACATCATTTTTTTTTCCACATGATTTCGGACAACATATACAATATTCATGTAATTCCGAGCATGCATACTTAAACATAAACATCACGAAAACATATTACACCCCTACGTTGTACCAGCAAACATACCCAACCTATGATTCAATGGGAGCTAGTGACAGGGACATGCAACGGGGAACAATCCTAGTTTTCGGAATGAATATTCTGAAGCTTAAGAGGTCTCTTGGGAAAGGGACCAAGAGAGAATAAACCCATACCTTAATTGATGTTCAAATGTTGAACTTGCTGCCCCAAACCTCTCCAAAATCACGCCCAATACCAAAACTTTCACCACCAACTCGACGGAAATATCCCCTTTGCCTTAACGTTTTTGGTTAGCTTGTTTTTTTTAGACTTTTCGTGTTTTTCTTCAAGTGTGAAGAACTTCTATCTTTGTTCTGTTGTTGAAGGTTTTTTTGGCAGAGAGAAATAGTGAAGTTTGAACGTGTGAGTGAGAGATAGACGTGATAGGAGATTGTTACAATAGGTTTAGGAGTCTAATTCAAGACATTGTCAAATAGGGTTTAATTAAATTAATAAAATCTGATTTATTTTTAACTAATACGTGAAAGAACCATTTTGCCCTTACGAAATCAGATTTTAAACAATAATTAAATCACCAATTTGTCATTTCCATTGGGGCTCGAACTCGGGTGGAGTGACCTCTGCGAAATGGATCATTTCAGGTCGACCCGACCCTAACCAGTTCTTTCATTAAATTAATTAATTAATTAATTAATTCCTTAGGGTAATTACGATATTACCCTTGGCCTAGAAAATACCATTTTACCCCTGGACCCTCAAAACTTAAGATTTCTTCTTTTTAAGTCCGGTAAAGACTCCTTCGATTAAATCTTCATTTTCGAGAGCCTTACATGGTTGGTTCCAACCTTTCCAAGGTCAACTAACTCCCCAAGTTAATTGGCTTGGCCGTAGTAAGGGTTCTGAGGTGTGGTTCTACGTGCATCAATTCGTGTGAACCTTTGCCTAATCGCAAGCATTCTTGACACCTTAAGCATTTCTTATCTTATTCATTTTTAGGGTTGTTACATTGTCCCCCCCTTAGGAACATTCGTCCCCAAATGACACTACCACTATATATCGTAATGCCAGTCAGATCATAACATAATCACTATGCACAGTCAAGTAATAGCAACAAAATATGGAGAGATAAGGAAACATAGACTTAAGAGTAGGAAGTCTAACCTCAAGAGCTGAAAAGATGAGGGTAGCGGGATCTCATGTCGGCCTCAGCCTCCCATGTAGCACCCTCAACAAGATGATTTCTCCACAATGCCTTCACTGTGGCAATCTCCTTGTTCCTCAGCCGCTTGATCTGTCTGTATAAGATCTCAACAGGTACTTCCTCAGAGGACAAGTCTTCCTCGACCCCCAAACCTTCCACCGGTAGAATCGATGCTGGATCACCTAGGAACTTCTTTAGCATGGATACATGAAAGACTGGATAGACAGAAGCTAGCTCTGCAGGCAATGCCAACTAATAGCCCACCTCACCCTCACGCTGTAGGATCTCGTATGGCCAACATACCTCGGACTCAACTTCCCCTTCTTGCCAAACCTCATCACCCCCTTCATAGGTGATATCTTCAGATAGACCTGGTCACCAACATCAAACTCTAGGGGTTGTTTTCTGTTATCTACATATGACTTATGCTGAATGTAAGCAGTAGCCAACCTGTCCCTAATCACTCTGACCTTCTCTAAGGCCTCATGAATGATCTCTGGACCCAAAATGGATGACTCTCCAACCTCGAACCACCCAACTGGAGATCTACACCTCCTACCATATAATGCCTCAAATGGTGCCATCCCAATGCTGGAGTGATAGCTAGTATTATACGAGAACTCTATCAATGGCAGATGGTCATCCCAGCTTCCTCTGAAGTCAATCACACATGCTCTCAACATGTCCTCAAATGTCTGAATGGTGCGCTCTGCCTGCCCATCAGTCTGAGGATGAAAGGCAGTACTAAGCTTTACCTGCGTGCCTTAGCTTTTCTGGAAAGATCTCCAGAAATGTGAAGTAAACTGAGCTCCTCTATCTGAAATGATAGACAAAGGAATCCCATGCCATCTCACAATCTCATCAATATAGAGTCTCGCATAATCCTCGGCTCTGTAAGTAGACTTCATAGGGATAAAGTGGGCAGACTTAGTCAATCTGTTCACAATAACCCATATGGAGTCATGCTGCCTCCTAGTCCTCGGAAGACCAACCACGAAGTCCATATTAATGGCCTCCCATTTCCAAGTTGTAACCTCAATAATCTGAGTCAGACTGCCAGGCTTAAGATGCTCTGCCTTAACCTGCTAACAAATAGGACACTTGGCCACATATTCTGCAATGTCCTTCTTCATGCCATCCCACCAATAAATCTGCTTAAGATCATGATACATCTTGGGGGAACCTGGATTTATGGAATATCTGGAACCATGGGCCTCTGCAATAATCCTGGTCCGCAAATCATCCACATCTTGTACACACAGCCTGTCCTGATATCTAAGTATGCCATCACCTCCCAAAGCGAAAGACTCATTCATCTTTATCAGCACTGAGTCCTTCAGCTCCATCAACACATGATCTAGATGCTGACCCTGCTTGACTTCAGCTACCAAGGATGATTCAGAACTAGGATGAACTAAAATATCCCCACTAGTAGAGTCAACCAATCGCACACCAGGTCTGGACTGTCTGTGTACATCTTTCACCAACTTCTTCTTCTCATCCTCAACGTGGGCTGTACTTCCCATGCTCATCCTGCTCAAAGCATCATCCACAAAATTAGCCTTATCTGGATGGTAGTGAACATTTATGTCATAATCCTTCAACAGCTCCAACCATCTGGTTTGTGAATACATCCACATGCACTCCATACAAGTAGTGCCTCCACAGCTTTAGTGCAAACACCACAGATGCCAACTCCAGGTCATGAGTGGGATAATTCTTCTCATAAACCTTGAGCTTTCTGGAAACATAGGCTATCACCTTACCAACCTGTATAAGAACACAACCCAAACCAACCCTAGATGCATCACAGTAAACAGTGTAATTCTCACCACACTTATGCAAAGTAAGCACCAGTGCTGAAGTGGGTCTGTCCTTGAGCTCCTGGAAACTCTTCTCACAAGTCTCCGTCCATTCAAACTTGGCTTTCTTCTTAGTCAAAGCTGTCAATGGGACAGCAATGGAAGAAAAACACTCCACAAACCTGCGGTAGTAACCATCCAATCCCAAAAAGCTATGGATGTCAGTGGGCGTAAGAGGCTTTAGCCAATTCTTCACAGCCTCAGTCTTCCTGGGATCCACCTCCACGCCCTGATCGGACACAACATGACCCAGAAAGGTCACTGATCTAAGCCAAAATTCACACTTGCTGAATTTGGCGTACAATTGATGTTGTCTAAGTACCTGCAAGGTTAGTCTCAAATGCTGTTCATGCTTTTCCTTGGTTAGCCTAGAGTAGATGAGAATGTCATCAATGAATACTATGACGAAAGAGTCAAGGTAGTCACAGAAGACTCGGTTCATGAGGACGATAAATGCAGCAGGTGCGTTTGTAAGACCAAATGATATGACTAAGAACTCATAATGACCATAACGGGTACGAAAGGCTGTCTTTGGGATATCTCCATCCCTAACCCTAAGCTGATGATACCCTGAATGAAGATCAATCTTGGAGAAGAAACTAGACCCTTGGAGCTGATTGAACAAATCATCTATTCTGGGAAGTGGATACTTATTCTTTATAGTGACTTTGTTGATCTGCCGATAATCGATACACATTCTAAGGGTTCCATCTTTCTTTTTCACAAACAACACTGGAGCGTCCCAAGGGGATATGCTCGGCTGAATGAAACCCTTATCAGTGAGATCTTTTAACTGCAGCTTCAACTCTTTGAGTTCAGCTGGAGCCATTCTGTAAGGAGGAATTGAAATTGGTTTAGTATCGGGTTCTAAGTCGATACCAAAATCAATCTCTCGAGGGGGAGGGACTCCAGGCAAATCATCAGGAAATACATCTAGGAACTCATTCACTACAGAAACTGAGTCTATGGAAGGAATGTCATTATCTAAATCATTAACACTCACAAGATGACACAATAACCCCTTGGACATCATTTTATTGGCCTTAAGGTTCGAAATCAAGGGGTTAGGACGACTTGCGTTGTACCCCTCCATGACTAGCTCCTCTTCATTAGGGAAACGAAATCTCACCACTCTACTACGATAGTCCAAATAAGCATAACAACTGTGAAGCCAGTCCATGCCAAGAATAACATCAAAATCATGCATGGGTAACTCAACCAAGTCTGCACACATAGTCTTACCACTTACAACTATTGGGCAATCCTTCTATACTCTATCAGTACTAACATTCTCTCCTAAAGGTGTACTAACCACTATAGGATCATGCAGAACTTCAGGCAAAATCTTAAAAGTGAGAGCAAGCAAAGGAGTTACAAAGGAAAGCGTAGACCCTAGATCAAGTAAAGCATAAACAGAAGTTGAGAATACTTGCAGCATACCTGTGACCACATCAGCGGACTTCTCCTGCTCCTCCCTGCCCTTCAGGGCATAAAACCTGTTCCTCTTAGGAGGCTCGAGTGCTGCTGCACCCTCTGGGTTAGGCCTAGGCTGAGCATTACCTCCAGCCGGACCTTTGTTCTGTGGGCAGTCTCTAACCATGTGCCCACTCTTACCGCAACCCAAGTAGGCATTAGTGCCCTGTCTGCACTCTCCACTCTGAGCACGACAACACTTAGCACAATTCTTTTTGTGACGCTGCATCTCACCTCCATTGCCCTTCTTGGGCTGAGGTCTGCCTCCTCTAGGTGTTGTACTCCTCTGAAAATTAGAGTTCCCAAAACTCTGTTGCCCCTTCTTGAACCTGGGCTGCTCACGGATGCCAAAATTGTTTCTGTGGCCTCCATGGCTGGGACCTTCCTGATCTTGAGGCTTAGGCCTTCTAGCATCACGAATACCCCTCTTTTTGCGGCTGTCCTCTACCTGCTGGACATGCACCATCAACCTGGAGAGGTCCATATTATCATGGAGCATCGCAAACCGACACTCCTCTTCCAGATCTCCATTGATTCCTGTGAGGAACCTGCTCATCTCATCCCTGCTGTTAGATACAAGGGAAGTAGCATACCTGGATAATTTAACAAACTTCAGTACTCATCTCATCCTTGCTGTTAGATGTTAAGGAAAGTAGCATACCTGGATAGTTTAACAAATTCCAGGGAATACTTCCTGACTGTCATAGATCCCTGCTTAATGTTGATGAACTCCTCAACCTTGGATTCCCTCATCTCTCTGGGAAAAAATCTCTCCAGAAAGGTTGTTTTAAATAGCTCCCAAGTGACAGGAACTCCGCCCAAAGCTCAGCTATCCTTCCACATCTTGCACCAAGTCTGTGCAACATCCTTGAGCTGATAGGAAGCCAGCTCAGCCTTCTCAGTATCTGTGGCCCCCAAAGCCACCAAAATCTTATGCACTTCGTCCACAAACTCTTGGGGATCCTCTGAAGTCTTGGACCCTGTGAAAATAGGAGGATTCCTCCACAAACTCCTGGGGATCCTCTGAAGTCTTGGACCCTGTGAAAATAGGAGGATTCATCCTCGTGAAGTCTCTCAGCCAGTCAGCCATGCTACGAACCGGTGGGTTCTCCCTCTGAACATCCTGCCGGTTGACCTGGGAAGTCATAGCCTGGTACTGCATAGTAATGGCCTGTGCCATCTGGGCCAGAGATGCCTTCACCTCAGCATCAGTCAACCCAGCTGGGTTAATTGGCATATCCACTCCTTCAGCTGGAGCCTGGGGTGGAACCTGATTGTTCCCAGTAGCTGCTCCTCCTCTCCTCTGACCAATGGTTCTCCTTGTATTCATTTTCTGAAAACAATAAGAATTGATGTTAGACACGGTCATAACACCAAGAAATTATACATTAGGAAAATCACGATAAGATCAGAAGAAGGGAAATTTTCCTACGCATCATGCAGTCTCTAATTCAGGATAGTGGTGCACTTCACTACCATGACTTAGAAACTACTCAATGTGGTTGATGTGAACTCATTATTCTCGAAACTTAACCTAGTGCTCTGATACCAACTTTGTCACGACCAGAATCTAGACCCCAGACGAGACTGGCGTCGTTGACATCTCAGAGGTCGCAGACAAGCCTACTTACGTCATTCTTACTTCATCTAGGTTAATTTTAGCGGAAAATTTGAATCTTTTTGTTTCTTAACATACTTATTAAACATTCTCATCATTACATAATTGTTCACCATCAACCATCTAATATTAAGATCATCAAATGAAAGAAATAGTATAATACAGTAATAAAGATGTACTTGCCAAAATGGCACCAATACAATGTCTAAATAAAACAGGAAAGAAACACTAGTGGAACATACTCCACTAGCTCAACTCTAAAACTAAGCTAGAATATAAGTGGCAGCATCCTCGAAAGTATGAGGACCTACCAAGTCCGGATGAATGCTCGATGTCCGGATAGCTTCAGCGTCAACTTGTAGCTCTAGCGTCCACCTGTGCCTGCACCTAAAATTGTAGAGTTGTATAGGGTTAGTACACACTTGTACTAAGTATGGGTATATGCAAGCACACACCAAGGACATGCATGAGAAAGGATAGCTCTTTTCTAACAACATGATTATGGAAAGTCATGTCAGTGGACTTGCCAAATTGGGATTAGGAAAGTTAGTGAACTTTCCAAATTTCGATTAGGAAAGTCATGCCATGAGAGTAACATGCATCATTATACTTATCATATTGTACACAACACATAACATCTTACACATAGAACATATCATATAGCATACAACACATAACATCTTTCATAACATCATTCATATGCCATGAGACCTTGGAATCATGGGCTTGACATTAAGACTTTTCAAAATGAGGGTTCAACATATGGGACCTCAACTAGGGAGTCTTCATTAGCAAACACAGAGTCTGATTCATTCATTCATACGTACTTCATTTCATTTCGTTCATAGGCCAGTGTAAACACCAGCTATTCCTAGGGTGTAGTTTAAGACTTTTATCGGGTTTGCTGTGCAATAATCAAGAATAACCTAGTGTCATTACCTGAGTCTAGCTCACCTCTTGATTATCCTATCCTAACACCTTTGGTATCATTCATTTCATTATGTACTTTATTTGAGGCTGGCCTCATTCATTCATTGGGAACTTTAACTTTAACCGACATAGATCATGTGAGCATCATGAAATCCAGTGTCTCCCCCACACTGAAAAGAGGTGGAATCACCGGTCAAGGAGACCTAAAACATGCTAGTGTACATGGGAATTTAACCCCGCCAGAACCCTATATTGGCAGTATAGGTTCGAAGACCAGGAGATATAAGGAGACCCATTTCGGGCAAGACGAACAGTCTCATCTCATGATAGTTACGTGAACCTCCGCCCTTCCCTAAAGAAGGCATCACCACTCATAGCTAGTCTATCGGTGCTTAGTATAATGTTCCATTACATTCAACTCATACGTCATGGAAGCTGGCTTCTAGTATGAGGACATCATAGCTCAATAGATGATTTCTCATCTCATCATTAGTATTAAATGTGTTAATCTAATTACTTTCATTAGAGTGTTCATAGAGACTGGTCTCTTCATTAACTTTACACTCTCATAGGTGAGTACATTTTGGTAACATTTACTTAGGCTCATTTGAGATTATTCTCATCTTTTACATTAGCCTCATATCATGTTGTCACCACATTCATTAAAATTAGCACATTTGCTCTTCATAATTACTCACCCCATTTTACGTGAATGTTCATTTCATCATATGCCAATATACTTGGCCATTTGTGTGTTTTACACTCTTACTTAACCCTTCTAGGGTTTCGTCATTTAATTACATACATCTTAGGTTCACTTATTTTTAAACGTATGCTAGACTTATGGGTCTATACATACAAGCCATGAGGCTTCATTCATAGTTCGTTAAGTGACTCAAACATTCCTAAGATTATATAGTACAAGACTTATGTATCTTGTATATATGCCAAGATCTTGATTTCGATCTAAGTAGGTGGCATTATTCTTGAACATTTAATTTACGTATGACTTATGTATCAATACAGAAATTTGGGCAAGGGAACCCAAGTTCGAATCACTTGGACAACATTTACAATTTTCATTGATTTTATTTTTAGTTTTCATGACATTGGGACTCTAGATCGAACCCCAACATCAACATTCTATCTTTAATTTTCTCCTTGGTTTTCTTCTTAATTTGGACGAAGGGTTGTGGGTTCGAACCCCCACAACCGCTTTTTATATTTCCTTAAAATCTTATTGTCCCATTTCTCCTAAACCAAGAGGTTGTGGGATCAAACCCCCACAGCCTCTTATATTTTACTCTTTATTTTCGCTGGGAAATGGGAGGTTGTGGGTTCGAACCCACACAGCCTCCTTATTTTAATTTTAAATTCGCTAGGGCTGTGAGGTTGTGGGTTCGAACCCCCACAGCCTCCTTAATTTTTTTTTTAAATAAGTCTATTAAGTTAGGCGTTTTGGCAGTGAGGTTGTGGGATCGAGCCCCCACAACCTCACTTTATTTTCTTAAATATTTTGCCTTCTCCTTTCCAGCCTTGAGGTCCTGGGTTTGATTCCACGCCTCACATTTTCTTTTCTTTAATTTTTTTTCTTCTCTCATTCGCAGCCTGGAGGTCGTGGGTTCGATTCCCACACCTCCCATTTATTTACTTAAATTATTGCCCTCTCCTTTCCCTACCAGTAACCCAATTTCGATTCCCCCCAGCCCCCTTTTCTTTTCTTTTTCGCGAATTACAACTGTCACTCGGGTGAGGTCACAGGTTCGAATCCTGGTGGCCTCAACCTTTTAAAATTCATTAAATTTCCAGATTTCTTCATCAAAATTTAGTCTAAATTAAAACTGCATTGTTGCTGGAAATTTGGTCATTTTTCAGTTCATTTTTATCAACGTTTTCACTTGAACTCCTAAGGTAATTCGTAGACCATTCCAACACATCTTTAGGTGCATCTTTCATAGGTTCGTTTGGCTAAAAGATTGTCACTCAAATCATCCACATTTCATTACAATGAACATCACATTGTGTACAACTTTTGCACATAAAATACAAGAATTAAGCATGCTATTTCACACCTTCAACAGTGACTACATTTACTGCCACACGTTGCACACACATCATTTTTTTTTCCACATGATTTATGACAACATATACAATATTCATATAATTCCGAGCATGCATACTTAAACATAAACATCACGAAAACACATTACACCCCTACTTTGTACCAGCACACATACCCTACCTATGATTCAATGGGAGCTAGTGACAGGGACATGCAATGGGGAACAACCCTAGTTTTCAGAATGAATATTCTGAAGCTTAAGGGGTCTCTTGGGCTAGGGACCAAGAGAGAAGAAACCCACACACATCATTTTTTTTCCACATGATTTATGACAACATATACAATATTCATATAATTCCGAGCATGCATACTTAAACATAAACATCACGAAAACACATTACACCCCTACTTTGTACCAGCAAACATACCCTACCTATGATTCAATGGGAGCTAGTGACAGGGACATGCAACGGGGAACAACCCTAGTTTTCAGAATGAATATTCTGAAGCTTAAGGGGTCTCTTGGGAAAGGGACCAAGAGAGAAGAAACCCATACCTTAATTGATGTTAAAATGTTGAACTTGCTGGCCCAAACCTTCTCCAAAATCACGGCCAATACCGAAACTTTCACCACCAACTCGACGGAAATCTCCCCTTTGCCTTAATGTTTTTGGTTAGCTGTTTTTTCTTACACTTTTCGTGTTTTTCTTCAAGTGTGAAGAACTTCTATCTTTGTTCTGTTCTTGAAGTTGTTTTTGGCAGAGAGAAATAGTGAAGTTTGAACGTGTGAGTGAGAGATAGACGTGATAGGAGAGTGTTACCATAGGTTTAGGAGTCTAATTCAAGACTTAGTCAAATAGGGTTTAATTAAATTAATAAAATCTGATTTATTTTTAACTAATACATGAAAGGACCATTTTGCCCTTACGAAATCAAATTTTAAACAATAATTAAATCACCAATTCGTCGCTTCCATTGGGGCTCAAACTCTTGTGGAGTGACCTTTTCGAAATGGATCATTTCGGGTTGACCCGACCCTAACCGGTTCTTTCATTAAATTAATTAATTAATTAATTAATTTCTTAGGGTAATTACGATATTACCCTTGGCCTAGAAAAGACCATTTTACTCCTGGACCCTCAAAACTTAAGATTTCTTCTTTTTAAGTCCGGTAAAGACTCCTTCGATTAAATCTTCATTTTCGAGAGCCTTACATGGTTGGTTCCAACCTTTCCAAGGTCAACTAACTCCCCAAGTTAATTGGCTTGGCCGTAGTAAGGGTTCTGAGGTGTGGTTCTACGTGCATCAATTCGTGTGAACCTTTGCCTAATCGCAAGCATTCTTGACACCTTAAGCATTTCTTATCTTATTCATTTTTAGGGTTGTTACATTGTCCCCCCCTTAGGAACATTCGTCCCCAAATGACACTACCACTATATATCGTAATGCCAGTCAGATCATAACATAATCACTATGCACAGTCAAGTAATAGCAACAAAATATGGAGAGATAAGGAAACATAGACTTAAGAGTAGGAAGTCTAACCTCAAGAGCTGAAAAGATGAGGGTAGCGGGATCTCATGTCGGCCTCAGCCTCCCATGTAGCACCCTCAACAAGATGATTTCTCCACAATGCCTTCACTGTGGCAATCTCCTTGTTCCTCAGCCGCTTGATCTGTCTGTATAAGATCTCAACAGGTACTTCCTCAGAGGACAAGTCTTCCTCGACCCCCAAACCTTCCACCGGTAGAATCGATGCTGGATCACCTAGGAACTTCTTTAGCATGGATACATGAAAGACTGGATAGACAGAAGCTAGCTCTGCAGGCAATGCCAACTAATAGGCCACCTCACCCTCACGCTGTAGGATCTCGTATGGCCAACATACCTCGGACTCAACTTCCCCTTCTTGCCAAACCTCATCACCCCCTTCATAGGTGATATCTTCAGATAGACCTGGTCACCAACATCAAACTCTAGGGGTTGTTTTCTGTTATCTACATATGACTTATGCCGAATGTAAGCAGTAGCCAACCTGTCCCTAATCACTCTGACCTTCTCTAAGGCCTCATGAATGATCTCTGGACCCAAAATGGATGACTCTCCAACCTCGAACCACCCAACTGGAGATCTACACCTCCTACCATATAATGCCTCAAATGGTGCCATCCCAATGCTGGAGTGATAGCTAGTATTATACGAGAACTCTATCAATGGCAGATGGTCATCCCAGCTTCCTCTGAAGTCAATCACACATGCTCTCAACATGTCCTCCAATGTCTGAATGGTGCGCTCTGCCTGCCCATCAGTCTGAGGATGAAAGGCAGTACTAAGCTTTACCTGCGTGCCTTAGCTTTTCTGGAAAGATCTCCAGAAATGTGAAGTAAACTGAGCTCCTCTATCTGAAATGATAGACAAAGGAATCCCATGCCATCTCACAATCTCATCAATATAGAGTCTCGCATAATCCTCGGCTCTGTAAGTAGACTTCATAGGGATAAAGTGGGCAGACTTAGTCAATCTGTTCACAATAACCCATATGGAGTCATGCTGCCTCCTAGTCCTCGGAAGACCAACCACGAAGTCCATATTAATGGCCTCCCATTTCCAAGTTATAACCTCAATAATCTGAGTCAGACTGCCAGGCTTAAGATGCTCTGCCTTAACCTGCTAACAAATAGGACACTTGGCCACATATTCTGCAATGTCCTTCTTCATGCCATCCCACCAATAAATCTGCTTAAGATCATGATACATCTTGGGGGAACCTGGATTTATGGAATATCTGGAACCATGGGCCTCTGCAATAATCCTGGTCCGCAAATCATCCACATCTGGTACACACAGCCTGTCCTGATATCTAAGTATGCCATCACCTCCCAAAGCGAAAGACTTATTCATCTTTATCAGCACTGAGTCCTTCAGCTCCATCAACACATGATCTAGATGCTGACCCTGCTTGACTTCAGCTACCAAGGATGATTCAGAACTAGGATGAACTAAAATATCCCCACTAGTAGAGTCAACCAATCGCACACCAGGTCTGGACTGTCTGTGTACATCTTTCACCAACTTCTTCTTCTCATCCTCAACGTGGGCTGTACTTCCCATGCTCATCCTGCTCAAAGCATCATCCACAAAATTAGCCTTATCTAGATGGTAGTGAACATTTATGTCATAATCCTTCAACAGCTCCAACCATCTGGTTTGTGAATACATCCACATGCACTCCATACAAGTAGTGCCTCCACAGCTTTAGTGCAAACACCACAGATGCCAACTCCAGGTCATGAGTGGGATAATTCTTCTCATAAACCTTGAGCTTTCTGGAAACATAGGCTATCACCTTACCAACCTGTATAAGAACACAACCCAAACCAACCCTAGATGCATCACAGTAAACAGTGTAATTCTCACCACACTTATGCAAAGTAAGCACCAGTGCTGAAGTGGGTCTGTCCTTGAGCTCCTGGAAACTCTTCTCACAAGTCTCCGTCCATTCAAACTTGGCTTTCTTCTTAGTCAAAGCTGTCAATGGGACAGCAATGGAATAAAAACACTCCACAAACCTGCGGTAGTAACCATCCAATCCCAAAAAGCTATGGATGTCAGTGGGCGTAAGAGGCTTTAGCCAATTCTTCACAGCCTCAGTCTTCCTGGGATCCACCTCCACGCCCTGATCGGACACAACATGACCCAGGAAGGTCACTGATCTAAGCCAAAATTCACACTTGCTGAATTTGGCGTACAATTGATGTTGTCTAAGTACCTGCAAGGTTAGTCTCAAATGCTGTTCATGCTTTTCCTTGGTTAGCCTAGAGTAGATGAGAATGTCATCAATGAATACTATGACGAAAGAGTCAAGGTAGTCACAGAAGACTCGGTTCATGAGGACGATAAATGCAGCAGGTGCATTCGTAAGACCAAATGATATGACTAAGAACTCATAATGACCATAACGGGTACGAAAGGCTGTCTTTGGGATATCTCCATCCCTAACCCTAAGCTGATGATACCCTGAATGAAGATCAATCTTGGAGAAGAAACTAGACCCTTGGAGCTGATTGAACAAATCATCTATTCTGGGAAGTGGATACTTATTCTTTATAGTGACTTTGTTGATCTGCCGATAATCGATACACATTCTAAGGGTTCCATCTTTCTTTTTCACAAACAACACTGGAGCGTCCCAAGGGGATATGCTCAGCTGAATGAAACCCTTATCAGTGAGATCTTTTAACTGCAGCTTCAACTCTTTGAGTTCAGCTGGAGCCATTCTGTAAGGAGGAATTGAAATTGGTTTAGTATCGGGTTCTAAGTCGATACCAAAATCAATCTCTCGAGGGGGAGGGACTCCAGGCAAATCATCAGGAAATACATCTAGGAACTCATTCACTACAGGCACTGAGTCTATGGAAGGAATGTCATTATCTAAATCATTAACACTCACAAGATGACACAATAACCCCTTGGACATCATTTTATTGGCCTTAAGGTTCGAAATCAAGGGGTTAGGACGACTTGCGTTGTACCCCTCCATGACTAGCTCCTCTTCATTAGGGAAACGAAATCTCACCACTCTACTACGATAGTCCAAATAAGCATAACAACTGTGAAGCCAGTCCATGCCAAGAATAACATCAAAATCATGCATGGGTAACTCAACCAAGTCTGCACACATAGTCTTACCACTTACAACTATTGGGCAATCCTTCTATACTCTATCAGTACTAACATTCTCTCCTAAAGGTGTACTAACCACTATAGGATCATGCAGAACTTCAGGCAAAATCTTAAAAGTGAGAGCAAGCAAAGGAGTTACAAAGGAAAGCGTAGACCCTAGATCAAGTAAAGCATAAACAGAAGTTGAGAATACTTGCAGCATACCTGTGACCACATCAGCGGACTTCTCCTGCTCCTCCCTGCCCTTCAGGGCATAAAACCTGTTCCTCTTAGGAGGCTCGAGTGCTGCTGCACCCTCTGGGTTAGGCCTAGGCTGAGCATTACCTCCAGCCGGACCTTTGTTCTGTGGGCAGTCTCTAACCATGTGCCCACTCTTACCGCAACCCAAGTAGGCATTAGTGCCCTGTCTGCACTCTCCACTCTGAGCACGACAACACTTAGCACAATTCTTTTTGTGACGCTGCATCTCACCTCCATTGCCCTTCTTGGGCTGAGGTCTGCCTCCTCTAGGTGTTGTACTCCTCTGAAAATTAGAGTTCCCAAAACTCTGTTGCCCCTTCTTGAACCTGGGCTGCTCACGGACGCCAAAATTGTTTCTGTGGCCTCCATGGCTGGGACCTTCCTGATCTTGAGGCTTAGGCCTTCTAGCATCACGAATACCCCTCTTTTTGCGGCTGTCCTCTACCTGCTGGACATGCACCATCAACCTGGAGAGGTCCATATTATCATGGAGCATCGCAAACCGACACTCCTCTTCCAGATCTCCATTGATTCCTGTGAGGAACCTGCTCATCTCATCCCTGCTGTTAGATACAAGGGAAGTAGCATACCTGGATAATTTAACAAACTTCAGTACTCATCTCATCCTTGCTGTTAGATGTTAAAGAAAGTAGCATACCTGGATAGTTTAACAAATTCCAGGGAATACTTCCTGACTGTCATAGATCCCTGCTTAATGTTGATGAACTCCTCAACCTTGGATTCCCTCATCTCTCTGGGAAAAAATCTCTCCAGAAAGGTTGTTTTAAATAGCTCCCAAGTGACAGGAACTCCGCCCAAAGCTCGGCTATCCTTCCACATCTTGCACCAAGTCTGTGCAACATCCTTGAGCTGATAGGAAGCCAGCTCAGCCTTCTCAGTATCTGTGGCCCCCATAGCCACCAAAATCTTATGCACTTCGTCCACAAACTCTTGGGGATCCTCTGAAGTCTTGGACCCTGTGAAAATAGGAGGATTCCTCCACAAACTCCTGGGGATCCTCTGAAGTCTTGGACCCTGTGAAAATAGGAGGATTCATCCTCGTGAAGTCTCCCAGCCAGTCAGCCATGCTACGAACCGGTGGGTTCTCCCTCTGAACATCCTGCCGGTTGACCTGGGAAGTCATAGCCGGTACTGCATAGTAATGGCCTGTGCCATCTGGGCCAGAGATGCCTTCACCTCAGCATCAGTCAACCCAGCTGGGTTAATTGGCATATCCACTCCTTCAGCTGGAGCCTGGGGTGGAACCTGATTGTTCCCAGTAGCTGCTCCTCCTCTCCTCTGACCAATGGTTCTCCTTGTATTCATTTTCTGAAAACAATAAGAATTGATGTTAGACACGGTCATAACACCAAGAAATTATACATTAGGAAAATCACGATAAGATCAGAAGAAGGGAAATTTTCCTACGCATCATGCAGTCTCTAATTCAGGATAGTGGTGCACTTCACTACCATGACTTAGAAACTACTCAATGTGGTTGATGTGAACTCATTATTCTCGAAACTTAACCTAGTGCTCTGATACCAACTTTGTCACGACCAGAATCTAGACCCCAGACGAGACTGGCGTCGTTGACATCTCAGAGGTCGCAGACAAGCCTACTTACGTCATTCTTACTTCATCTAGGTTAATTTTAGCGGAAAATTTGAATCTTTTTGTTTCTTAACATACTTATTAAACATTCTCATCATTACATAATTGTTCACCATCAACCATCTAATATTAAGATCATCAAATGAAAGAAATAGTATAATACAGTAATAAAGATGTACTTGCCAAAATGGCACCAATACAATGTCTAAATAAAACAGGAAAGAAACACTAGTGGAACATACTCCACTAGCTCAACTCTAAAACTAAGCTAGAATATAAGTGGCAGCATCCTCGAAAGTATGAGGACCTACCAAGTCCGGATGAATGCTCGATGTCCGGATAGCTTCAGCGTCAACTTGTAGCTCTAGCGTCCACCTGTGCCTGCACCTAAAATTGTAGAGTTGTATAGGGTTAGTACACACTTGTACTAAGTATGGGTATATGCAAGCACACACCAAGGACATGCATGAGAAAGGATAGCTCTTTTCTAACAACATGATTATGGAAAGTCATGTCAGTGGACTTGCCAAATTGGGATTAGGAAAGTTAGTGAACTTTCCAAATTTCGATTAGGAAAGTCATGCCATGAGAGTAACATGCATCATTATACTTATCATATTGTACACAACACATAACATCTTACACATAGAACATATCATATAGCATACAACACATAACATCTTTCATAACATCATTCATATGCCATGAGACCTTGGAATCATGGGCTTGACATTAAGACTTTTCAAAATGAGGGTTCAACATATGGGACCTCAACTAGGGAGTCTTCATTAGCAAACACAGAGTCTGATTCATTCATTCATACGTACTTCATTTCATTTCGTTCATAGGCCAGTGTAAACACCAGCTATTCCTAGGGTGTAGTTTAAGACTTTTATCGGGTTTGCTGTGCAATAATCAAGAATAACCTAGTGTCATTACCTGAGTCTAGCTCACCTCTTGATTATCCTATCCTAACACCTTTGGTATCATTCATTTCATTATGTACTTTATTTGAGGCTGGCCTCATTCATTCATTGGGAACTTTAACTTTAACCGACATAGATCATGTGAGCATCATGAAATCCAGTGTCTCCCCCACACTGAAAAGAGGTGGAATCACCGGTCAAGGAGACCTAAAACATGCTAGTGTACATGGGAATTTAACCCCGCCAGAACCCTATATTGGCAGTATAGGTTCGAAGACCAGGAGATATAAGGAGACCCATTTCGGGCAAGACGAACAGTCTCATCTCATGATAGTTACGTGAACCTCCGCCCTTCCCTAAAGAAGGCATCACCACTCATAGCTAGTCTATCGGTGCTCAGTATAATGTTCCATTACATTCAACTCATACGTCATGGAAGCTGGCTTCTAGTATGAGGACATCATAGCTCAATAGATGATTTCTCATCTCATCATTAGTATTAAATGTGTTAATCTAATTACTTTCATTAGAGTGTTCATAGAGACTGGTCTCTTCATTAACTTTACACTCTCATAGGTGAGTACATTTTGGTAACATTTACTTAGGCTCATTTGAGATTATTCTCATCTTTTACATTAGCCTCATATCATGTTGTCACCACATTCATTAAAATTAGCACATTTGCTCTTCATAATTACTCACCCCATTTTACGTGAATGTTCATTTCATCATATGCCAATATACTTGGCCATTTGTGTGTTTTACACTCTTACTTAACCCTTCTAGGGTTTCGTCATTTAATTACATACATCTTAGGTTCACTTATTTTTAAACGTATGCTAGACTTATGGGTCTATACATACAAGCCATGAGGCTTCATTCATAGTTCGTTAAGTGACTCAAACATTCCTAAGATTATGTAGTACAAGACTTATGTATCTTGTATATATGCCAAGATCTTGATTTCGATCTAAGTAGGTGGCATTATTCTTGAACATTTAATTTACGTATGACTTATGTATCAATACAGAAATTTGGGCAAGGGAACCCAAGTTCGAATCACTTGGACAACATTTACAATTTTCATTGATTTTATTTTTAGTTTTCATGACATTGGGACTCTAGATCGAACCCCAACATCAACATTCTATCTTTAATTTTCTCCTTGGTTTTCTTCTTAATTTGGACGAAGGGTTGTGGGTTCGAACCCCCACAACCGCTTTTTATATTTCCTTAAAATCTTATTGTCCCATTTCTCCTAAACCAAGAGGTTGTGAGATCAAACCCCCACAGCCTCTTATATTTTACTCTTTATTTTCGCTGGGAAATGGGAGGTTGTGGGTTCGAACCCACACAGCCTCCTTATTTTAATTTTAAATTCGCTAGGGCTGTGAGGTTGTGGGTTCGAACCCCCACAGCCTCCTTAATTTTTTTTTAAAATAAGTCTATTAAGTTAGGCGTTTTGGCAGTGAGGTTGTGGGATCGAGCCCCCACAACCTCACTTTATTTTCTTAAATATTTTGCCTTCTCCTTTCCAGCCTTGAGGTCCTGGGTTTGATTCCCACGCCTCACATTTTCTTTTCTTTAATTTTTTTTCTTCTCTCATTCGCAGCCTGGAGGTCGTGGGTTCGATTCCCACACCTCCCATTTATTTACTTAAATTATTGCCCTCTCCTTTCCCTACCAGTAACCCAATTTCGATTCCCCCCAGCCCCCTTTTCTTTTCTTTTTCGCGAATTACAACTGTCACTCGGGTGAGGTCACAGGTTCGAATCCTGGTGGCCTCAACCTTTTAAAATTCATTAAATTTCCAGATTTCTTCATCAAAATTTAGTCTAAATTAAAACTGCATTGTTGCTGGAAATTTGGTCATTTTTCAGTTCATTTTTATCAACGTTTTCACTTGAACTCCTAAGGTAATTCGTAGACCATTCCAACACATCTTTAGGTACATCTTTCATAGGTTCGTTTGGATAAAAGATTGTCACTCAAATCATCCACATTTCATTACAATGAACATCACATTGTGTACAACTTTTGCACATAAAATACAAGAATTAAGCATGCTATTTCACACCTTCAACAGTGACTACATTTACTGCCACACGTTGCACACACATCATTTTTTTTTCCACATGATTTATGACAACATATACAATATTCATATAATTCCGAGCATGCATACTTAAACATAAACATCACGAAAACACATTACACCCCTACTTTGTACCAGCACACATACCCTACCTATGATTCAATGGGAGCTAGTGACAGGGACATGCAACGGGGAACAACCCTAGTTTTCAGAATGAATATTCTGAAGCTTAAGGGGTCTCTTGGGCTAGGGACCAAGAGAGAAGAAACCCACACACATCATTTTTTTTCCACATGATTTATGACAACATATACAATATTCATATAATTCCGAGCATGCATACTTAAACATAAACATCACGAAAAAACATTACACCCCTACTTTGTACCAGCAAACATACCCTACCTATGATTCAATGGGAGCTAGTGACAGGGACATGCAACGGGGAACAACCCTAGTTTTCAGAATGAATATTCTGAAGCTTAAGGGGTCTCTTGGGAAAGGGACCAAGAGAGAAGAAACCCATACCTTAATTGATGTTAAAATGTTGAACTTGCTGGCCCAAACCTTCTCCAAAATCACGGCCAATACCGAAACTTTCACCACCAACTCGACGGAAATCTCCCCTTTGCCTTAATGTTTTTGGTTAGCTATTTTTTCTTACACTTTTCGTGTTTTTCTTCAAGTGTGAAGAACTTCTATCTTTGTTCTGTTCTTGAAGTTGTTTTTGGCAGAGAGAAATAGTGAAGTTTGAACGTGTGAGTGAGAGATAGACGTGATAGGAGAGTGTTACCATAGGTTTAGGAGTCTAATTCAAGACTTAGTCAAATAAGGTTTAATTAAATTAATAAAATCTGATTTATTTTTAACTAATACATGAAAGGACCATTTTGCCCTTACGAAATCAAATTTTAAACAATAATTAAATCACCAATTCGTCGCTTCCATTGGGGCTCAAACTCTTGTGGAGTGACCTTTTCGAAATGGATCATTTCGGGTTGACCCGACCCTAACCGGTTCTTTAATTAAATTAATTAATTAATTAATTAATTTCTTAGGGTAATTACGATATTACCCTTGGCCTAGAAAAGACCATTTTACTCCTGGACCCTCAAAACTTAAGATTTCTTCTTTTTAAGTCTGGTAAAGACTCCTTCGATTAAATCTTCATTTTCGAGAGCCTTACATGGTTGGTTCCAACCTTTACAAACTCAACTAACTCCCCAAGTTAGTTGGCTTGGCCGTAGTAAGGGTTCTGAGGTTTGGTTCTACGCGCATCAATTCGTGTAAACCTTGGCCTAATGGCAAGCATTCTTTACACCTTAAGCATTTCTTATCTTATTCATTTTTAGGGTTATTACAGTTATGGGACTTCACATGCACATTGCACTAGTAGATTAAGATTGGGATTATGAGTAAGGTTCTATAGGGTACTATGTGAAGTAAAATAAGTATATCTGAATAATGATTAAGAGTTTATTGTAATGTTCTTTATAGTTTGATTTAAATGTGTATATGTTGTTCTATACTTCTGTGATGGTATGTGTCGTCTAGTATAGATGGTATGTATGTTTCCTTGTGGACTTAAGGTGATGCATTGCACCAAGTATCACTATAGGGTAACTTGGGAAGTTAATGAATAAAAGGGAAATTA
Source organism: Solanum sitiens (assembly GCA_016801875.1). Lineage (NCBI taxonomy): Eukaryota > Viridiplantae > Streptophyta > Magnoliopsida > Solanales > Solanaceae > Solanum > Solanum sitiens. The sequence goes on from JABWTJ010000746.1 coordinate 326,204, forward strand.
GCTCACTGTTAAGGTAAAGGTGGCTCACTGTAATGTGACTTAAAAATGTATTAAATCCTATATGTGATCTTATGTAATGTTTGGCCTTTGAATATGTTTATATGATGTATGTGAATGATATAAATGCTATTGGTTAAAGGTTTTATGAAGATTTACTCAAAAAGCATGAAGTATGATTTTCAAGAAAATGTCCCTTTTAAATGCATGGTTGTCATACTTAGTACATTCTTGTACTAATTCCATTCTTCTCTACTTTTTAAACAAAGTGTAGGTTATGGATGCTTAACGGATGTCTTGAATGGTGAAGAGCTTGCTAGATGATTCCCAAGCTCAATGAAAGGAATCCTTAAAGTTCAAGGATCTCCTACTTATGTCTTTAATGTAAAGTCTTTAAATAATGTATACTTATGTAATGTGTCTTATGGGCCGTGTCCCTAATGTACTCTAAAGTTATTGAGTCTAAGATGGCAAAGAGACTTAAGGTCTATAAAAGTATTATGGCTTATGTTTTATCTATATATGAGATGAAGTTTCTAGCATATGATGTGCTATAAAAAGTTTTAAATTTTCCTCTAAATTTACTATGTCAATGCGATGAATGATAACTATGGGCTTGTATAAGACCTCGGAGAGGCCAAGTACGCCGTGTTACTTCTGGGGGGTGCTCCCCGGTTGTGACAAGCGTGGTATCAGTGCGTCAGGTTTATAAAGTGGTCTTAGGTTCTAAAAGTCTCATATTGCCACTTCTAGTAGAGTGTTGTATCATTGGTGGTGAGTCGCAACACATCAAATGGTACGCGAGGCTATAGGACGATAGAGTTTCCCTTCTTCATCATTCTCATATCGAGCCATAGAACTTAACTCTATAAGATTCCTCTCTTATGCTTTCTTGTCCGGTGGTATTTTAGATGTGATTGCTTGGATGAGATTATTCTCTATGCTTGAGGGAGAAAAAGGCGAGTTAATGCTTAACTTGGTTTTATGGTTGAATGAGTATGTTTGAAGGTGAATTTTGACAATATTTGATGATGTGATGCCAATTATGGCTATGTATGAGACTTAAGTGAAATAGCATGTTATGTTGAAAAATATGTGTCATGATATGGTTAAAGCATGTTAGAATTTATTATGGTTGACATGAGTTTCTTTGAAATGAAGTGGTACATATGGTTTTACATGTTGGTGGCTTACTATTATGATTTGAACTTGAAATGCTTAGTGACTACATATGGAAGCATGCTACCCTATGATTTTGTACTTAAAGGTGTTCAATGTTTCCTTTTGTATACATGTGGTCCATGATAAGTTGCCTAGTATGGAGTGGAGTTCTTTGTATAGACTTGATCCTAGGTGTGATGATAGTATGCTTGTCTTGGTAAAGTTTTGGTATCTCATATTGTCATGATTTTCCTAACAATTGCCTAAATGTTGGATTTTTGAAATTTGGAAGCATGTTCACTGTAATGATAGGCAGTTTACTGTGACATTTTTGGAAAATCAACTAAATTGTTCTTTGATTTGATGTTATTGAAATGTGTATAAAATTGATGTATATGAACATGATAATGAATGTAAAAATGAGTTTTTCTATTTTGAATAAAGAATGAGAGTCTTATGGCATGATGAGTCGTAGATTTGTTTCTAACTTCTTATTGTGTTGTGAGTCTCAATATTGTTTTCCCTTAATGAGATATGACCTTGGTGTCTATTGTATTGTATGAACACCTTATGTGATTGAATGAGATGACCTAACTTGATAATTGTGGATAAATTGCCTAGGTGATAAGGCTTAGAGTACCTTGGTGTTCCTATGTTAACTTACTGTAAATCCTTCTAATGTTGTAATCGCTTTTAAGTGATGAAACATGAAGGTTGTTAAGTTAAGATCCTTTTAAGTTGTGGTAATTTGCTCTTAATTCGGTTTACCCTAAGTGGGGGATGGTGATGAAATGGTAAGGTTGTAGATATTGTCTACCTTGTATATATATTCTTACTTGAACTTGAAAATAATGAATTCTAGTAAGCTTGTTCATGAATATAGTCTTGGATAAAGTATGAATTGCATAACCTTTATATGTTTGGTGTGTATTGATTGGCATCATGTTGAAGACATTATGAATGTTCTAAAGTGTATGAAGGAAAGTTTTTGATAAAAATCATGTTTTCTCATGTAGATTTGCATCTTGATATCATAGTTGTGCATTTGACTTCATGAGATAAGATAAGAAACATGGTAGAAGTCACTTGTGAGGTAAATTGTTTAGCCTTATAATGGAAATTGAGTCTCTTTAAAATTAAATATGTTGAGTCTCTTGAAAATTTTGTGACTTGTATGGCTTAGAAAGTATGGTTTTAGGCTCACTTTTGAAGAATGAAAGCATGTTTAGCTAAGTGTTTGTCACGACTGGAATCTAAACCCCAGACGAGACCGGCGTCGTTGACCTCTCAGAGGTAGCAGACAAGCCTACTTACATCATTCTTACTTCATCTAGGTTAATTTTAGCGGAAAATTTGAAACTTTTTATTTCTTAATATACTTATTAAACATTCTCATCATTACATAATTGTTCACCATCAACCATCTAATATTCAGATCATCAAATGAAAGAAATAGTATAATATAGTAATAAAGATGTACTTGCCAAAATGGCACCAATACAATGTCTGAATAAAACAGGAAAGAAACACTAGTGGAACATACTCCACTAGCTCAACTCTAAAACTAAGCTAGAATATAAATGGCAGCATACTCGAAAGCATGAGGGCCTACCAAGTCCGAATGAATGCTCGACATCCGGATAGCTTCAGCTTCAACCTGTAGATCTAACGTCCACCTGTACCTGCACCTAAAATTGTAGAGTTGTATAGGGTTAGTACACACTTGTACTAAGTATGGGTATATGCAAGCACACACCATGGACATGCATGAGAAAATATAGCACTTTCCTAACATCATGATTATGGAAAGTCAAGTCAGTGGACTTGCCAAATTGAGATTAGGAAAGTTAGTGAACCTTCCGAATTTGGATTAGGAAATTCAGTGAGCTTTCCAAATTTGGATTATGAAAGTCAATGAGCTTTCCAAATTTGGATTAGGAAAGTGATGCCATGAGAGTAACATGCATCATCATAAATATCATATTGCACACAGTACATAACATCTTACACATAGCACATATAATATTACATATATCACATAACATAAGCACATAGGTTCTTTCATATCATTCATTCATATACCATGAGACCTTGGAATCATGGACTTAACATTAAGACTTTCCAGAATGAGGGGTCAACATATGGGACCTCAACTAGGGAGTCTTCATTAGCAAACACAGAGTCTGCTTCATTCATTCATACGTACTTCATTTCATTTCGTTCATAGGCCAGTGTGAACACCAACTATACCTAGGGTGTAGTTTAAGACTTTCATCGGGTTTGCTGTGCAATGATCAAGAATAACCTAGTGTCATTACGTGAGTCTAGCTCACCTCTTGAATATCCTATCCTAACACCTTTGGTATCATTAATTTCATTATGTGTTTCATTTGAGTCTGTCCTCATTCATTCATTGGGAACTTTGACTTTAACCGACATAGATCATGTGAGCATCATGAAATCCAGTATCTCCCCCACACCGAAAAAGGTGGAATCACCGGCCAAGGTGACCCAAAAACATGCTAGCGTACATGGGAATTTAACCCCGCCAGATCCCTATATTGGTAGTATAGGTTCGAAGACCAGGAGATATAAGGAGAACCATACCCGGCAACAAGGACAGTCTCATCTCATGAGAGTTACGTGAACCTCCACCCTTCCCAAAAGAAGGCATCACCGCTCATAGCTAGTCTATCGGTGCTCAGTATAAAGTTCCATTACATTCAACTCATACGTCATGGAAGCTGGCTTCTAATATGAGGACATCATAGCTCAATAGATGATTTCTCATCTCATCATTAGTATTAAGTGTGTTAATCTCAATACTTTCATTAGAGTGTTCATAGAGACTGGTCTCTTCATTAACATTACACTCTCATAGGTGAGTACGTTTTGGTAACATTTACTTAGGCTCATTTGAGATTGTTCTCATCTTTTACATTAGCCTCATATCATGTTGTCACCACATTCAATAACATTAGCACATTTACTCTTCATAATTACTCACCCCATTTTACGTGAATGTTCATTTCATCATATGCCAATATATTTGTCCATTTGTGTGTTTCACACTCTTACTTAACCCTTCTAGCGTTTTTTCATTTCATTACATAATAATCATTTCATCGTATGCCAATGCACTAGGCCATTTAGTGTGTTTCACACTCATACTTAACCCTTCTAGGGTTACATCCTTTCATTACATACATCTTAGGTTCACTACTTTAAAACGTATGCTAGACTTATGAGTCTATACACACAAGCCATGAGGCTTCATTCATAATTCGTTAAGTGATTCATACATTCCTAAGATTATGTAGTACAAGACTTATGTATCTTGTATATATGCAAAGATCTTGATTTCGATCTAAGTAGGTGGCATTATTCTTGGATATTTTGTTCACGTATGACTTATATATCAATACGGAAGTTTGGGCAAGGAAACCCAAGTTCGAATCACTTGGATAACATTTACATTTTTCATTGATTTTATTTTTAATCTTCATGACATTGGGACTCTAGATCGAACCCCAACATTAACATTCTATCCTTAGTTTTCTCCTTGGTTTTCCTCTTAGTTTGGCTGAAGGTTTGTGGGTTCAAACCACCACAACCCCTTTTTATTTTTCATTATCATCTTGTTGCCCAATTTCGCCTAAACCAAGAGGTTGTGCGATCAAACCCCCATAGCCTCTTTTATTTATTCTTAATTTTCTCTGGGAATTGGGAGTTTGTGGGTTCAAACCCCTACAGCCTCCTTATTTTTGGTTTTAATTTCGCTAGAGGCTGTGAGGTGGTGGGTTCGAACCCCCACAACCTCCTATTTTATTTTTTAATTTAATTCACTAGGCTAGGCGTTTTGGAAGTGAGGTTGTGGGATCGAGACCCCACAGCCTCACCTTATTTTATTATTTAATTCGCCCGCTCCTTTCCAGCCTTGAGGTCGTGGGTTCGATTCCCATGCCTCACATTTTCTTTTCTTTATTTTCTCTTCTTTCACTCGCTGCCTGGAGGTCTGGGTTCGATTCCCACGCCTCCCATTTATTTACTTAAATTATTTGTGCAACAACCCTAAAAATGAATAAGATAAATGCTTACGGTGTCAAGAATGCTTGCGATTAGACCAAGGTTTACATGGATTGATACGCGTAGAACCAGACCGCAGAACCCTTACTACGGCCAAGACAACCAACTTGGGGAGTTAGTTGAGCTTGTAAAGGTTGGAACCAAACAAGTAAGGCTCTCGAAAACAAAGATTTAATCGAAGGAGTCTTTACCGGATTTAAAAAGAAGAAATCTTAAGTTTTGAGGGTCTAGGGGTAAAATGGTCTTTTACCAGGCTAAGGGTAATATCATAATTTCCTTAAATATATAATTAATTAATTATTTAATAAGATGGAGGGGCAATTTGGGGAGAGAGAGCCAAAATTGAGCTCTTAAAGTGGAGTCTTGCTCCACCCGGGTTCGAACCTAGGTGGAAGTAATGATTTAAATTGTTTTTATTTAAGATTGAAAAATTAATTTAATTAATTAATATTTATTAGCTGATTTAAGAAAAAGGAAAATCAGATTTTAAACAACTTCACACGTTTCACTCTCTCACGATCTCTCTCTCACGTTTCATCACCTCTTTCACCTTACTCTCTTCCTACACAACAACAAGAACTGAAATTATATTAAGAGTTCTTCACACTTCAAGAACTCACATGAAATTCTAAGAAAAACAAAGTAACCAAAAACGTTAAGGCAAAGAGAAGTTGTCCGTCGAGTGGTGTGGACGTTGAGGAAGCTTGGACTGATTTTGGAGAGGGTTTTGGGTAGCAACTTCAACGTTTGAACAATCAAATAAGGTATGGGTTTCTTTCCTCTTGGTCCCTTTCCCAAGAGACCCCTTAAGATTCAAGATAATCATTCCGAAAACTAGGATTGTTCCCCGTTGCATGTCCCTATCACTAGCTCCCATTGAATTTTAGGTTGGGTAGGTTTGCTGGTACAAAGTAGTGACGAAATGTGTTTTCGTGATGTTTATGTTTAAGTATGCATGTTCAAAATTTTGTGAATATTGATTTTGTTGTTCGAAGTCATGTGAAAAAGTGATGTGTGTGTGCAACGTGTGGCAGTGAAGTTAGTCACTGTTTGGAGATGTGTTAAGGCATGTTAATCCTTGTATTTTATGTGTTAAAGTTGTACACAATGTGATGTTCATATGGGGTGTGAGGTTATTGATTTTGACTGAAAGTGCTTGACTAATGTAACCCCTAAACTACACCTAACTATACACTAAATTATTTGTGAAATGCCCTAAGAAACTAACGCGAAAAGTTTGATGAAAGGAAGCTAAAAATTATGAATAAATTTCCAGCTTGGTGTACCTTAATTTCGGTCAAAAAGAAGTTTGAAATCTGGAAATTTAATACATTTTTAAAGGGGTGACGCCACCAGGATTCAAACCTGTGACCTCCCCGTTTGGCTACTGCAATTTGCGGAAAAAAAGAGATGAAAAATGGGACTGGGGGGACTCGAACTCGGGCTACTAGTGGGGGAAAGGAGAGGGAAATAATTTAAGTAAATAAATGGGAGGCGTGGGAATCGAACCCACGACCTCCAGGCAGCGAGTGAAAGAAGTGAAAATTAAAGAAAAGAAAATGTGAGGCGTGGGAATCGAACCCACGACCTCAAGGTTGGAAAAGAGAGTGGCAAAATTAAATAAGAAAACAAAGTGAGGTTGTGGGGGCTTGATCCCACAACCTCACTGCCAAGACGCCTATCCTAGTGAATTTAAATAAAAAAATAAAATAGGAGGCTGTGGGGGTTCGAACCCACCAACTCACAGCCTCTAGCGAAATTAAAAACAAAAATAAGGAGGCTGTGGGGGTTCGAACCCAGAACCTCCCCATTTCCCAGCGAAAATTAAGAATAAATAAGAGAGTCTGTGGGGGTTTGATCCCACAACCTTCTTGGTTTAGGCGAAATTGGCAATGAGATATCAAGGAAAAATAAAAAGGGGTTGTGGGGGTTCGAACCCACAACCCTTCGGCCAACTTAAGAGGAAAACCAAGTAGAAAATTAATGATACAATGTTAATGTTGGGGTTCAATCTAGAGTCCCAATGTCATGGAGATTAAAAATAAAATCAATGAAAAATGTAAATGTTATCCAAGTGATTCGAACTTGGGTTTTCCTTGCCCAAACTTCCGTATTGATACATAAGTCATACGTGAACAAAATATCCAAGAATAATGCCACCTACTTAGATCGAAATCAAGATCTTGGACTATATACAAAATACATAAGTCTTGTACTACATAATCTTAGGAATGTATGAATCACTTAACGAATTATGATTGAAGCCTCATGGATTGTGTGTATAGACTCATAAGTCTAGCATACGTTTTAAAGAAGGGTTAAGTATGAGTGTAACACACACTAAATGGCATAGTTCATTGGCATACGATGAAATGATTATTATACAATGAAATGACAAAACCCTAGAAGGGTTAACTAAGAGTGTGAAACACACAAATGGTCAAGTATATTGGCATATGATGAAATGAACATTTACGTAAAATGGGGTGAGTAATTATGAGGAGCAAATGTGCTAATGTTAATGAATGTGGTGACAACATGATATGAGGCTAATGTAAAAGATGAGAACAATCTCAAATGAGCCTAAGTATATTTTACCAAAACTTACTCACCTATGAGAGTGTAAAGTTAATGAACAGACCAGTCTCTATGAACACTCTAATGAAAGTATTGAGATTAACACACTTAATAGTAATGATGATATGAGAAATCATCTAATGAGATATGATGTCCTCATACTAGAAGCCAACTTTCATGGCGTATGAGTTAAATGTAATAGAACTTTATACTGAGCACCGATACACTAGCTGTGAACGGTGATGCCTTCTTTAGGGAAGGGCGGATGTTCACGTAACTCTCATGAGTTGAGACTGTCCGGCTTGCCGGGTATGGGTCTCCTTATATATCCTGGTCTTCGAACCTATACTGCCAATATAGGGATCTGGCGGGGTTAAATTCCCATGTATGCTAGCATGTTTTCGGGTCACCTTGGCCGGTGATTCCACCTCTTTTCGGTGTGGGGGAGACACTGGATTTCATGATGCTCACATGATCTATGTCGGTTAAAGTTAAAGTTCCCAATGAATGAATGAGGCCAGCCTCAAATGAAGCACATAATGAAATGAATGATACCAAAGGTGTTAGGATAGGATAATCAAGAGGTGAGCTAGACTCAGGTAATGACACTAGGTTATTCTTGATCACTGCACTGCAAACCCGATGAAAGTCTTAAACTAGACCCTAGGTATAGCTGGTGTTCACACTGGCCTATGAACGAAATGAAATGAAGTACGTATGAATGAATGAAGCAGACTCTGTGTTTGCTAATGAAGACTCCCTAGTTGAGGTCCCATATGTTGATCCCTCATTTCGAAAGTCATAATGTCAAGTCCATGATTCTAAAGTCTCATGGCATATGAATGAATGATATGAAAGAAGCTATGTGCTATATGTTATGTGCTATGATATGTGCTGTGTGTAAGATGTTATGTGCTGTGTGCAATATGATATTTATGATGATGCATGTTACTCTCATGGCATGATTCTCTTAATCCAAATTTGGAAAGCTCATTGACTTTCCTAATCCAAATTTGGAAAGCTCACTGACTTTCCTAATCCAAATTTGGAAGGTTCACTAACTTTCCTAATCTCAATTCGGCAAGTCCACTGACTTGACTTTCCTAATCATGTTGTTAGGAAAGAGCTATCTTTTCTCATGCATGTCCTTGGTGTGTGCTTGCATATACCGATGCTTAGTAAAAGTATGTACTAACCCTATACAACTCTACAATTTTAGGTGCAGGCACAGGTGGACGCTAGAGCTACAGGTTGACGCTGAAGCTATCCGGACGTCGAACATTCATCCGGACTTGGTAGGCCCTCATGCTTTCGAGGATGCTGTCATTTATATTCTAGCTTAGCTTTAGAGTTGAGCTAGTGGAGCATGTTCCACTAGTGTTTCTTTCCTGTTTTATTCAGACATTGTATTGGTGCCATTTTGGCAAGTACATCTTTATTTCTATATTATACTATTTCTTTCATTTGATGATTCTTAATATTAGATGGTTGATGGTGAACAATTATGTAATGATGAGAATATTTAATAAGTATGTTAAGAAACAAAAAGTTTCAAATTTTCCGCTAAAATTAACTTAGGTGAAGTAAGAATGACGTATGTAGGCTTGTCTGCGACCTCTGAGAGGTCAACGACGCCGGTCTCATCTGGGGTCTAGATTCCGTCGTGACAATTTGTTCTCTTCTTACCCAACTAGTAGCCGATTTCGATTCCTCCAGCCCCATTTTTCATTTCCTTTTTTGCGAATTACAGTAGCTACACAGGTGAGGTCACGGGTTCGAATCCTGGTGGCCTCACCCATTTAACATTTACTAAATTTCCAGATTTCATTCATCAACTTTTAGTCTAACCCAAGATTGTATATAACTGGAAAATTTAGTTATTTTCTAACTCATATTCATCACACTTTCACTTGATTCATAGGGTGTATTCACATACCATTTTAACACATTTTAGGCGCATCTTTCATAGGTTTGTTTGGCTAAATGATTGTTATTAAATCATCCACATTTCCTTAAATGAACAGCACGATATTTTATAGATTTATGAACTTAAAATAACAACTACAAACTAATCAACTTTTGAGCATCAAGTCGAGACCCTTGTCGCAGTAACATACTTGCACACTCTTGCACATAAATTCGATCACGCATTGGTTGTCATTTTCATGATTTCATGTACCTAAACATATTCACATTCAGCACAAAAACATCACACATACCTAAATCTACCAGCAAACAAACCCAACCTACGAATCATTGGGAGCTAGTGACAGGGACATGCAACGGGGAAAACAACCCTAGTTTTCAGACTGAATAACTGAATCTTAAGGGGTCTCTTGGGAAAGGTACCAAGAGAGAAGAAACCCATACCTTAATTGATGTTCAAACGTTGAACTTGCTGCCCAAAACCCTCTCCAAAATCAGTCCAAGCCTCCTCAACGTCCACACCACTCGACGGACAACTTCTCTTTGCCTTAACGTTTTTGGTTACTTAGTTTTTTTTAAAATTTCATGTGAGTTCTTCAAGTGTGAAGAACTCTTGATATAATTTCTGTTCTTGTACGTTTGTTAGGCAGAGAGAAAACAAGAGAGTATAACGTGAAAATGTGATAGACGTGAGAGAGTGAAACGTGTGAAGTTGTTTAGGATTAGATGATGACTTAGTCAATTTAGGACTCTCCTTAATACTTAAAATCTGATTTAATTAATTAAACATGAAAGGACCATTTTGCCCTTACAAAAATCAGATTTTAAATAATAAGTAAATCATCAATTTGTTGCTTCCAATGGGGCTCGAACTCGGGTGACACCATTTCGCGAAAAAGGGTCACTTCGGGTCGACCCAACCCGAACCGGTTCTTTAATTAAATTAATTAATTAATTACTTAGGGTAATTATGATATTACCCTTGGCCTGGAAAAGACCATTTTACCCCTGGACCCTCAAAACTTAAGATTTCCTCCTTTTAAGTCCGGTAAAGACTCCTTCGATTAAATCTTCGTTTTTGAGAGCCCCACATGGTTGGTTCCAACATTTCCAAGCTCAACTAACTCCCCAAGTTAGTTGGCTTAGCCGTAGTAAGGGTTCTGAGGTCTGGATCTACGCGTATCAATCCGTGTGAACCTTGGTCTAATCGCAAGCATTCTTGACACCTTAAGCATTTGTCTTATTCATTTTTAGGGTTGTTACATTATCCCCCCCTTAGGAACATTCGTCCCCGAATGACACTACCACTACATATCGTAATGCAGTCAAATCATAATATAATCAATATGCACAGTCAAGCAATAGCAACAAAATACGGAGAGATAAGGAAACATAGAATTAAGAGTAGGAAGTCTAACCGCAAGAGCTGAAAAGATGAGGGTAGCAGGATCTCATGTCGGCCTCAGCCTCCCACGTAGCACCCTCAACAAGATGATTTCTCCACAATACCTTCACTGTGGCAATCTCCTTGTTCCTCAGCCGCTTGACCTGTCTGTCTAAGATCTCAACAGGTACCTCCTCATTAGACAAGTCTTCATCAACCCCCAATCCTTCCACAGGTAGAATCGATGCTGGATCACCTAAGCATTTCTTCAAAAAAGAGACATGAAAGACTGGATGAACAGAAGCTAGCTCCGCAGGCTGTGCTAACTCATAGGCCAACTCACCCACACGCTGTAGGATCTCATATGGCCCAACATACCTCGGACTCAGCTTCCCTTTCCTACCAAATCTCATCACCCCTTTCATAGGTGATATCTTCAAGTAAACCTGGTCACCAACATCAAACTCTAAGGGCCATTTTCTGTTATATGCATATGACTTCTGTCGACTATAAGCAGTAGCTAACCTGTCCCTAATCACTCTGACCTTCTCTAAGGCCTCATGAATGATATCTGAACCTAAAATGGATGACTCTCCAACCTCGAACCACCCAACTGGAGATCTACACCTCCTACCATACAGTGCCTCAAACGGTGCCATCCCAATGCTGGAGTGATAGCTATTATTATACGATAACTCTATCAAAGGCAGATGGTCATCCCAGCTACCTCTGACGTCAATCACACACGCTCTCAACATGTCCTCCAATGTCTGAATGGTGCGCTCTGCCTGCCCATCTTTCTAAAGATGAAAGGCAGTGCTAAGATTTACCTGCGTGCCCAAGCTCTTCTAGAAAGATCTCCAGAAATGTGAAGTAAACTAAGCTCCTCTATCTGAAATTATAGACAAAGGAATCCCGTGCCATCTCACAATCTCATCAATATAGAGTCTCGCATAATCCTCGGCTCTGTAGGTAGACTTCACAGTGATAAAGTTGGCAGACTTAGTCAATCTGTCCACAATAACCCATATGGAGTCATGCTGCCTCCTTGTCCTCGGAAGACCAACCATGAAGTCCATATTAATGGCCTCCCACTTCCAAGTCGGAACCTCAATAATCTGAGTCAGACCGCCAGTCTTAAGATACTCTGCCTTAACCTGCTGACAATTAGGACACTTGGCCACATATTCTGCAATGTCCTTCTTCATGCCATCCCACCAATAAATTTTCTTAAGATCATGATAAATCTTGGTGGAACCTGGATATATGGAATATCTGGAACCATGGGCCTGTCCAACAATCCTGGTCCGCAAATCATCCACATCTGGTACACACAGCCTGTCTTGATACCTAAGTATGTCATCACCTCCCAAAGCGAAAGACTCATTCATCTTCATCAACACTGAGTCCTTCAGCTCCATCAACATAGGATCTAGATGCTGACCCTGCTTGACTTCAACTACCAAGGATGATTCAGAACTAGGATGAACTGAAAAACCCCCACTAGTAAAGTCAACCAATCGCACACCCAGTCTGGCCAGTCTGTGTACATCTTTCACCAACTCCTTCTTCTCATCCTCAACGTGGGTTGTACTACCCATGCTCATCCTGCTCAAAGCATCATCTACAACATTAGCCATACCTGGATGGTAGTGAACATTCATGTCATAATCCTTCAACAGCTCCAACCATCTCCGCTGACGTAGATTCAAATCTCTCTGTGTGAACATGTACTGGAGACTCTTATGGTCTGTGAATACATCCACATGCACTCCATACAAGTAGTGCCTCCACAGTTTCAGACCACAGCTGCCAAATCCAGGTCATGAGTGGGATAATTCTTCTCATGAACCTTGAGCTGTCTGGACGCATAGGCTATCACCTTACCAACCTGCATAAGAACACAACCCAAACCAATCCTAGATGTATCACAATAAACAGTGTAATTCTCACCACACTTAGGCAAAGTAAGCACCGGGGCTGAAGTGAGTCTGTCCTTGAGCTCCTGGAAACTCCTCTCACAAGTCTCCGTCCATTCAAACTTGGCTTTCTTCTTAGTCAAAGTTTTCAATGGGGCAGCAATGGAAGAAAAGCCCTCCACAAACCGGTGGTAGTAACCAGCCAATCCCAAAAAGCTACGAATGTCTGTGGGAGTAAGAGGCTTTGGCCAGTTCTTCACAGCCTCAGTCTTCCTGGGATCCACCTCCACGCCCTGATCGGACACAACATGACCCAGGAAGGTCACTGATCTAAGCCAAAATTCACACTTGCTGAATTTGGCATACAGCTGATGTTGTCTAAGTACCTGCAAGGTTAGTCTCTAATGCTGTTCATGCTCTTCCTTGGTCCTAGAGTAGATGAGAATGTCATCAATGAATACTATGATGAAAGAATCAAGGTATTCACGGAAGACTCAGCTCATGAGGTCCATAAATGCAGCAGGTGCATTCGTAAGACCAAATGACATGACTAAGAACTCATAGTGACCATAATGGGTACGAAAGGCTGTCTTTGGGATATCTCCATCCCTAACCCTAAGTTGATGATACCCTGAACGAAGATCAATCTTAGAGAAGAAACTAGACCCTTGGAGCTGATCGAACAAATCATCTATTCTAGGAAGTGGATACTTATTTTTATAGTGACTTTGTTGAGCTGCCGATAATCGATACACATCCTAAGGGTTCCATCTTTCTTTTTCACAAACAACGCTGGAGCACCCCAAGGGGATATGCTCGGCTGAATGAAACCCTTATCAGTGAGATCTTTTAACTGCATCTTCAACTCTTTGAGTTCAGCTGGAGCCATTCTGTAAGGAGGAATTGAAATTGGTTTAGTATCGGGTTCTAAGTTGATACCAAAATCAATCTCTCGAGGGGGAGGGACTCCAGGCAAATCATCAGGAAATACATCTAGGATCTCATTCACTACAGGCACTGAGTCTATGGAAGGAATGTCAAGATCTAAATCATTAACACTCACAAGATGACACAACAACCCCTTGGACATCATTTTATTGGCCTTAAGGTTCGAAATCAAGAGGTTAGGACGACTCGAGTTGTACCCCTCCCAGACTAGCTCCTCTTCATCAGGGAAACAAAATCTCACCAGTCTACTACGACAGTTCAAGCAAGTATAACAACTGTGAAGCCAGTCCATGCCAAGAATAACATCAAAATGATGCATGGGTAACTCAACCAAGTCTGCACATATAGTCTTACCACTTATAACTATTGGGCAATCCTTGTATACTCTATCAGTTCTTACATTCTCTCCTAAAGGTGTACTAACCACAATAGGATCATGCAAAACTTCAGGCAATATCTCAAAAGTGGGAGCAAGCAAAGGAGTTACAAAGGAAAGCGTAGACCCTGGATCAAGTAAAGCATAAAAAGAAGTTGAGAATACTTGCAGCATACCTGTGACCACATCAACGGACTTCTCCTGCTCCTCCCTGCCCTTCAGGGCATAGAATCTGTTCCTCTTAGGAGGCTCGGCTGCTGCTGCACCCTGTGGATTAGGCCTAGGCTGAGCATTACCTCCAGCCTGACCTCTGTTCTGTGGGAAGTCTCTAACCATGTGCCCACTCTTACCACAACCGAAGCAGGCATTAGTGCCCTGTCTGCACTCTCCACTGTGAGCACGGCCACACTTAGCACAGTTCTTTTTAGGACGCTGCATCTCACCTCCATTGCCATTCTTGGGCTCAGGTCTGCCTCCTCTAGGTGTTGTACTCCTCTAAGAGTTAGAGTTCCCAGAACTCTGTTGCCCCTTCTTGAACCTGGGCTGCTCACAGACGCCAAAATTGTTTCTATGGCCTCCATGGCTGGGACCTTCCTGATCTTGAGGCTTAGGCCTCGTAGCATCACGAAGACCCCACTTTTTGCGGCTGTCCTCTACCTGCTGGACATGCACCATCAACCTGGAGAGGTCCATATTATCATGGAGCATCGCAAACCGACGCTCCTCCTCCAGATCTCCATTGATTCATGTGAGGAACCTGCTCATCTCATCCCTGCTTTTAGACACAAGGGAAGTAGCATACCTGGATAATTAAACAAACTTCACTACTCACCTTATCCTTGCTGTTAGATACTAAGGAAAGTAGCATACATGGATAGCTTAACAAACTTCAGAGAATACTCCCTGACTTTCATAGATCCCTGCTTAAGGTTGATGAACTCCTCAACCTTGGCCTCCCTCATTTCTCTGGGAAAGAATCTCTCCAGAAAGGCTGTCTTAAAGAGCTCCCAAGTGACTGGAACTCCGCCCAAAGCTCGGCTATCCTGCCACATCTTGCACCAATTCTGTTCCACATCCTTGAGCTGATAGGAAGCCAGCTCAGTCTTCTCAGTATCTATGGCCCCCACAGCCACCAAAATCTTATGCACTTTGTCCAAAAACTCCTGGGGATCCTCTGAAGTTTTGGACCCTATGAAAATAGGAGGATTCATCCTCCTAAAGTCTCTCAGCATATTAGCCATGCTACGAACCGGTGGGTTCTCCCTCTGAACATCTTGCCGGTTGACATGGGCAGTAATAGTCTGGGCCTGCATCGTAATGGCCTATGCTATCTGAGCCAGAGATGCCCTCACCTCAGCATCAGTCAATCCAGCTGGGTTAACTGGCATACCCACTCCTTCAGCTGGAGTCTGGGGTGCAACCTGATTGTTCCCAGCATCTGCACCTCCTCTCCTCTGACCAATGGTTATTCTAGTATTCATTCTCTGAAAACAATAATAATTGATGTTAGACACGCTCATAACACCAAGAAATTAGACATTAGGAAAAGCACGATAAGATCAGAAGAAGGGAAATTATCCTACGCATCATGCAGTCTCTAATCCAGGATAGTGGTGCACTTCACTACCATGACTTAGAAACTACTCAATGTGGTTGATGTGAACTCATTATTATCGAAATTTAACCTAGTGCTCTGATACCAACTTTGTCATGACTGGATTCTAGACCCCTGACGAGACTGGCGTCGTTGACCTCTCAGAGGTCGCAGACAAGCCTACTTATGTCATTCTTACTTCATCTAGGTTAATATTAGCGGAAAATTTGAAACTTTTTGTTTCTTAATATACTTATTAAACATTCCATTCATTACATAATTGTTCACCATCAACCATCTAATATTAAGATCATCTAATGAAAGAAATAGTATAATATAGTAATAAAGATGTACTTGCCAAAATGGCACCAATACAATGTCTAAATAAAACAGGAAAGAAACACTAGTGGAACATGCTCCACTAGCTCAACTCTAAAACTAAGCTAGAATATAAATGGCAGCATCCTCGAAAGCATAAGGTCCTACCAAGTCCGGATGAATGCTCGACGTCCAGATAGCTTCAGTGTCAACCTGTAACTTTAGCGTCCACCTGTGCCTGCACCTAAAATTGTAGAGTTTTATATGGTTAGTACACACTTGTACTAAGTATGGGTATATGCAAGCACACACCAAGGACATGCATGAGAAAAGATAGCTCTTTCCTAACAACATGATCATGGAAAGTCAAGTCAGTGGACTTGCCAAATTGAGATTAGGAAAGTTAGTGAACCTTCCAAATTTGGATTAGGAAAGTCAGTGAGCTTTCCAAATTTGGATTAAGAAAGTCAATGAGCTTTCCAAATTTGGATTAGGAAAGTCATTCCATGAGAGTAACATGCATCATCATAAATATCATATTGCACACAACACATAACATCTTACACATAGCACATATCATATTACATATAGCACATAACATAGAGCACATAGCTTCTTTCATATCATTAATTCATATGCCAAGAGACCTTGGAATCATGGACTTAACATTAAGACTTCCCAGAATGAGGGCTCAACATATGGGACCTCAACTAGGGAGTCTTCATTAGCAAACACAGAGTCTGCTTCATTCATTCATACGTACTTTATTTTATTTCGTTCATAGGCCACTGTGAACACCAGCTATACCTAGGGTGTAGTTTAAGAATTTCATTGGGTTTGCTGTGCAATGATCAAGAATAACCTAGTGTCATTACCAGAGTCTAGCTCACCTCTTGATTATCTTATCCTAAAACCTTTGGTATCATTCATTTCATTATGTGCTTCATTTGAGGCTGGCCTCATTCATTCATTGGTAACTTTAACTTTAACCGACATAAATCATATGAGCATCAAGAAATCCAGTGTCTCCCCCATACCGAAAAAAGGTGGAATCACCGGCCAAGGTGACCCAAAAGCATGCTAGCGTACATGGAAATTTAACCCAGCCAGATCCCTATATTGGCAGTATAGGTTCGAAGACCAAGAGATATAAGGAGACCCATACCCGGCAAGCCGGACAGTCTCATGTCATTGGAGTTACGTGAACCTCCGCCCTTCTCAAAAGAAGGCATCACCGCTCATAGCTAGTCTATCGGTGCTCAGTATAAAGTTCCATTACATTCAACTCATACGTCATGGAACCTGCCTTCTAGTATGAGGACATCATAGCTCAATAGGTGATTTCTCATCTCATCATTAGTATTAAGTGTGTTAATCTCAATACTTTCATTAGAGTGTTCATAGAGATTGGTCTCTTCATTAACTTTACACTCTCATAGGTGAGTACGTTTTGGTAACATTTACTTAGGCTCATTAGAGATTGTTCTCATCTTTTACATTAGCCTCATATCATGTTGTCACCACATTCATTAACATTAGCACATTTACTCCTCATAATTACTAACCCCATTTTACGTAAATGTTCATTTCATCATATGCCAATATACTTGGCCATTTGAGTGTTTCACACTCTTACTTAACCCTTCTAGGGTTTTGTCATTTCATTATATAACAATCCTTGGTTTTCCTCTTAGTTTGGCCGAAGGGTTGTGGGTTTGAACCCCCACAACCCCTTTTTATTTTTCATTATTATCTTGTTGCCCAATTTTGACTAAACCAAGAGGTTGTGGGATCAAACCCCCACAGCCTCTTTTATTTATTCATAATTTTCGCTGGGAATTGGGAGGTTGTGGGTTCGAACCCCCACAGCCTCCTTATTTTTGCTTTTAATTTCGCTAGAGGCTGTGAGGTGGTGGGTTCGAACCCCCACATCCTCCTATTTTATTTTTTAATTTAATTCACTAGGCTAGGCGTTTTAGCAGTGAGGTTGTGGGATCGAGCCCCCACAGCCTCACCTCATTTTATTATTTAATTCGCCTGCTCCTTTCCAGCCTTGAGGTCGTGGGTTCGATTCCCACGCCTCACATTTTCTTTTCTTTATTTTATCTTCTTTCACTCGCTGCCTGGAGGTCGTGAGTTCGAATCCCACGCATCCCATTTATTTACTTAAATTATTTGTTCTCTTCTTACCCAACCAGTAGCCGATTTCGATATCCCCCATCCCCATTTTTCATTTCCTTTTTCGCGAATTACAGAAGCTACGCGGGTGAGGTCACAGGTTCGAATCCTGGTGGCCTCACCCCTTTAACATTTACTATATTTCCAAATTTCATTCATCAACTTTTAGTCTAACCCAAGATTGTATATTACTGGAATATTTAGTCATTTTCTAACTCATATTCATCACACTTTCACTTGATTCATAGGGTGTATTCACATACCATTTTAACACATTTTTAGGCGCATCTTTCATAGGTTTGTTTGGCTAAAAGATTGTTATTAAATCAGCCAAATTTCCTTAAATGAACATTACAATTTTTTTGTAGAATTATGCACTTAAAATAACAACTACAAACTTATCAACTTTTGAGCGTCAAGTCGAGACCCTTGTCACAGTAACATACTTGCACAAACTTGCACATAAATTGGATCACACATTGGTTGTCATTTTCGTGATTTCACGTACCTAAACATATTCACATTCAGCACAAAAACATCACACATAGCTAAATCTACCAGCAACCAAACCTAACCTACGAATCATTGGGAGCTAGTGACAGGGACATGCAACGGGGAAAACAACCCTAGTTTTTGGACTGAATAACTGAATCTTAAGGGGTCTCTTGGGAAAGGGACCAAGAGAGAAGAAACCCATACCTTAATTGATGTTCAAACGTTGAACTTGCTGCCCAAAACCCTCTCTAAAATCAGTCCAAGCCTCTTCAACGTCCACACCACTCGACGGACAACTTCTCTTTGCGTTAACGTTTTTGGTTACTTTGTTTTTCTTAAAATTTCATGTGAGTTCTTCAAGTGTGAAGAACTCTTGATAGAATTTCTGTTCTTGTACGTTTGTTAGGCAGAGAGAAAACAAGAGAGTTGAACGTCAAAATATGATAGACGTGAGAGAGTGAAACGTGTGAAGTTGTTTAGGATTAGATGATGACTTAGTCAATTTAGGACTCTCCTTAATACTTAAAATCTGATTTAATTAATTATACATGAAAGTACCATTTTTCCCTTACAAAAATCAGATTTTAAATAATAAGTAAATCATCAATTTGTTGCTTCCAATGGGGCTTGAACTCGGGTGACACCATTTCGCAAAAACGGGTCACTTCGGGTCGACCCAACCCGAACCGGTTCTTTAATTAAATTAATTAATTATTTAATTAATTCCGTAGGGTAATTACGATATTACCCTTGGCCTGGAAAAGACCATTTTACCCCTGGACCCTCAAAACTTAAGATTTCCTCCTTTTAAGTCCGGTAAAGACTCCTTCGATTAAATCTTCATTTTCGAGAGCCCCACATGGTTGGTTCCAACCTTTCGAAGCTCAACTAACTCCACAAGTTAGTTGTCTTGGCCGTAGTAAGGGTTCTGAGGTCTGATTTTACGCGTATCAATCTGTGTGAACCTTGGTCTAATCGCAAGCATTCTTGACACCTTAAGCAATTATCTTATTCATTTTTAGGGTTGTTACAGTGTTAATGTGTGTGCCTATGATTTGTGTTATTCTTCTCAAAATATGCTTACTGTGAAGGTGAGTACTTTGTTAGAAATTGACATTTTGTAAAATTTCTTCCTATTTGTTGTGATGTTCTTGGTGTGAAAGTCATAACTTCTCATATTATCGTAAAGATGGCCTTTGTGCATTTGTTTGGGTATGAGCTCATGATACATGTAAGTGTGTTGAGGAGATGGACATTCCTCCATCGACACAACTAAGCATGGTATGGTTGAGTATGACCCTCATAGCACTAGGTCTAACTTGTTAGAATCAATTGTCAACCTATCTTACTCAAGTCTATGTGCATTGAAGTATGAGTGCTTAAACGGTTTTGGGATATTGTTTTAAACTGCCTAATGTGAGGCCCTACATGACGAAATCTTAATGAATTGAAGTGTAAATGACCATGTTATGATTAGGAGAGGGATGTTCCTCCTATGAACATGATAAGAGACTTTTGATTGATGTATTAAAGAGTGAGTGAATTGAAGTTTTGGTTGCTTGGGTGCATTGAGTGCTATATGATGTGAAGTTGTATTCCTTGTAAATTATGGTGCATTAAATTCTATGTGATGATTTTATGATTTATATGAAGTGCTCTAATATGCATTGAAATCCTTGTTGTGATTAAAGTGTCTTAAGTGTCATTCGGGGACGAATGTTCCCAAGTAGGGGATATTGTAAGACCCCAAAATGAGATAGGGTGTCTAGAGCCTAACATGTTCGTCTTAATGTTGTAAGGTCCTAAAATTACTTATAATATGGTTTATAGGCAGTGTATAAAGTTTGAGGTGATTTGGAAGTCAAACACCAAGGGTCGACCGAAAAGTTCGACGACTAAGTCACCTAAATGCCTCGTTGTGGTTCTATGTGATTATATGTGATGCATGAGCTTATGAAGTCTTAAAATGGTTTAAAATGATGTTTAATGTTGTTATATGAAGTTTCGAGAAGTTTGTAGGTCAAACGACCAAGAACGTCCAAGGCGTTCAAAAGATAGCCCTTAAGACGTTCAACGTGTGTCATAATGGGGCTTGGCCTGTTTGGACGTCTTGTAGGTGTTTGTTTTGGATTAATTTTATGTATAAGGTCTATAACTTGTTAAGGTTTATAATAATGTTTGAAACGTCCGAGTACGACTTTTAAAGGTCCCCACAAGAGGCACCAAAAGAAGGACCCAAGGCTGGTCGAAGACACTGCCTGGGCAGTGTCCATTGACGGACCAAACGACGGCTCGTTGGTCTACCAACAGCCTGTTGGACAGGTATCATCGACTGTCACTTCCCTTGGTCAGGTCTCAAGCCAAGAATTTGTCTATGTACCAGTTGACGGAAGCTAGGCACGGTCCGTTGTGAGGGCGTCTCCGTCGATGGTGCACTGTAATTTGCAGGCAGCGTCTGTTTCAATAGGGGTGAATGGGAAATTCACCCCAAGTCCTAACCTGACTCTAATAGTTTTATATATATATACTTTTGTGTGTATATAAGTCATCAAAAAACGTGATCACCCTATTCTCAAATCCCCTCACACGATTGAAGCCTTCCCTCCAAAAATGTTCTCTCTAAAACCACCATTGTTGGTGAAGCTCAAGAAATTCTTGGAGGTCAGATTTCTATGGGTGATTCATCAAGTTTTAGATGTTTCTATGAAGATTAAGGTATGGTGATCTTCATCTCTAGTTATCTTTTTATCTAGAGAGCCATTCTCAAAGATTTCAAAGAAGAAAAATACTATCAAGCAATGTCTTCTTCAATCTGCCATGGGTTCTTTCTAAAAAGGTTTTGAACGATTGAATCATGATTAATTGAAGTTAATACAGTAGTTTTAACGTGAATTTTACTCCAATTGCATGTTGAACCCATGCTCCTTCACTCAAACATTTTAGCCTAGCATGGGCTTTGTTATCTTGAATTATTATCGATTGAATTATTATTTTATTACATGGAAGTGATTGTATGCACTGTTATTTACATGAATTTATGTTGAATTGATGTTAAAGGATCCATGAGGATCAATGTATGAAGATTTGAACATGTTTAGCCTAGTTTCCATAGTTCACTATAACATTGGCTTCTAAATGAATTAATGTGGATTTCGATTATGTTAGGTTGGTTGTATGTACTATTTTAGGTTAGTATCATGATTGAATTATGAATATGAATCTTGTATGATTGAAGTAAAGATGGCTTATGTGAATTGATCTAGTCTTCTAGTCTATCGATTCATAATACTATGTATATGATGTGATCTCGAATTATTGATAGATGAAGCATGATTCCTTGATGTAGTGATCTAGTTAGATGCTGACCTAGACTTATGCTATTAGTGAAATATAATTGATGATCAATGCAAGTGAATTGGGTTAAAGATCTACGTTCTTCTACTTTCTAATATATATGTGATGTATTGTATTAGATTGTGATATGATCTTGTAGCAAATTGTATATGGTTGATTTTATGATTATGGTACTTTAGCTACTGCCCTATACTTGTTATATTAAAGGTAAATGACGACCAAAGGTTAAAGGATTGGTAAGAATTGCTGTACTCTTCTACTTCTCTATTTCTCTATAGTAATGTTGATGAAGCCTTGTATGTAATTGTGTGGTATGGTCCACTTATGGTGGCGGTATTTACTTTATTATTATTATATATGTGTTGACCATGGCCTTGAAGGCAAATTTGATGAATATATGAAGGAGTGGTTTTGATAATCACTTTATGAGTAGCTTGTGCCTAATCTTCTATTTGAGTTGTGAATCTAGGTTATGTTACCATTGTTATGAGCATGTGAAGGGCTGTATATTATCATGTGTAGGTGCCTCCATGTCTTATGTGATAATGATTGATGATCCCTACCTATATACCCCTATGTGAATGTGTGTATAGTTAATGATAGGAGTCTTAAAGTGTTCTATGAAGTTAACTTGTCTCCTATGCTATTGTGTGTTGTGTGGTCTAGGCTTGAAGAGTATTGTGATCAAAGAGGGAGTCTGCCTCAATATGTTGTTGATAACCATTATGTGATCATGTGACCAATGGACACACACTCACACTTTATGCATTCTTATAGGTAGTAAAGGTTCATAGTGTCTAATGAAAAGTAGTTCTCATATTAATTAGTGTCTACTACTATGCATGTTAAGATGACGTTTCTGAAAGTATGTTATGTATTTCCTTACTAGGATGACTTGATAGGTGTACTAGTATGGGCAAGGGTATGGGACCTTGTTTATGCATTGCACATGTGTACCTTGATAGGATACTTTTAGTTTTGGTTTCAATATGTATAAATATGTATGTATGGTCATGTGTGGTCTTAAGGTGTTATGCGAAGGGTTTGCTCACATATATGTATACACACACATGTATGAAGATCTAGTCAAGAGAGGGGACTTTAATGGTGTATTCATGTGTATCCTAAACTAGATGATGCTTTACAGATGCTATGTTCATGTGAAGGGATTCTTTACAAGATTTAGGTTGATGAACTCTCATCTATGACCTATGAGTTAAGCATATTAGGTGATGATTATCCTAAACCTATGTTTTTTAAAGAAATGATAATCAAGGTTTTTAAAAAAGGGAACTTAGCTTAGCACCGAGCGAACTTTCATATGAGTGTGTGTCCCTTTCCAATGTGGAAATGTTGGTCTACCATAAATCTCATGAGGTGGAAAGTCTCATAGCCCAAGGTCATAGAGGGATGTTTCCAACATATCCTCCAAGTTTGATAACTATGTTGCCACCATAGGATACTAGCTAGTGGATTCACCTAGAAAGTTATGACATATTTAGTTCTACTTTGGCTGGAAGACCACCTTCTTTTGGTGTGGGTTTCATGACATTGGATTCCATGTTTAGCATCACATGGTCTATGTCGGTTAAGTCTATAATTTCCCTAAAGTTAAATGGACAATGGAAGTAAATGACTAGGACACTAACTAGAATGACTTAAGGGAGGTTACTTAGGATAGGTGGTAGTAATGAACCCATCTATTCATTGCACAAGTAGATCCTTAGGAAGTTATAAAGGTGTTCTAATGCATGTCACTATTTGTGTGTTCTTTATGGATGACTTTGTAGTATTTGTCTATTTGTTATGAAGAGGTGCATGGTATGAGTATATATGATGTGATCTTATCCTTTTGTGCACTATGTTGGTATAAATGATTATATGATGAAGGTATTGTATTGACACAAATGAAATTGGATTTACTGTGATGTTGATGTATGAAATGGTAAGGCTTGTGGTCTCTTGAAGGGTCTACTAAGTATATGTGAGGTTATGGGACTTCACATGTACATTGCACTAGTAGATTAAGATTGGGATTATGAGTAAGGTTCTATAGGGTACTAGTGAAGTAAAACAAGTATATGTGAATAATGATTAAGAGTTTATTGTAATGTTCTTTATTGTTTGGTTTAAATGTGTATATGTTGTACTATACTTCTATGATGGTATGTGTTGTCTAGTATAGATGGTATGTATGTTTCCTTGTGGACTTAAGGTGATGCATTGCACCAAGTATCACTACAGGGTTACTTGGGAAGTTAATGAATAAAAGGGAAATTAGCTCATTGTTAAGGTAAGGTGGCTCACTGTAATGTGACTTAAAAATGTAATAAATCCTATATGTGATCTTATATAGTGTTTGGCCTTTGAATATGTTTATATGTTGTATGTGAATGATATAAATGCTATTGGTTAAAGGTTATATGAAGATTTACTGAAAAAGCATGAAGTATGATTTTCAAGAAAATGTCCCTTTTAAATGCATGTTTTTGCATGGTTGTCATACTTAGTACATTCTTCTGCTATTTCCATTCTTCTCTACTTTTTACACAAAGTGTAGGTTGTGGATGCTTAACGGATTTCTTGAATGGTGAAGAGCTTGCTAGATGATTCCCAAGCTCAATGAAAGGAATCCTTAAGGTTCAAGGATCTCCTACTTATGTCTTTAATGTAAAGTCTTTAAATAATGTATACTTATGTAATGTGTCTAATGGGCCGTGTCCTTAATGTACTCTAAAGTTATTGAGTCTAAGATAGCAAAAGAGACTTAAGGTTTATAAAAGTATTATGGCTTATCTTTTATCTATATATGAAATGAAGTTTCTAGCATATGATGTGCTATGAAAAGTTTTAAATTTTCTGCTAAATTTACTATGTCGATGCGATGAATGATAACTATGGGCTTGTATAAGACCTCTTAGAGGTCAAGTACGCCGTGTTACTTCTGGGGGGTGCTTCCCGGTTGTGACAAATGTGGTATGAGAGCTTCAGGTTTATAAAGTGGTCTTAGGTTCTAAAAGTCTCATATTGCCACGTCTAGTAGAGTCCTGTATCATTGGTGGTGAGTTGCGACACATCAAATGGTATGATAGGCTATAGGACGATAGTTTTTCCCTTCTTCATCATTCTCATATCGTGCTATAGAA
The DNA here is from genome assembly GCA_016801875.1 of Solanum sitiens. Classification (NCBI taxonomy): domain Eukaryota; kingdom Viridiplantae; phylum Streptophyta; class Magnoliopsida; order Solanales; family Solanaceae; genus Solanum; species Solanum sitiens. The sequence goes on from JABWTJ010000746.1 coordinate 351,663, forward strand.
CTTAACTCTATAAGATCCCTCTCTTATGCTTTGTTGTCTGGTGGTCTTTTAGATGTGATTGCTTGGATGAGATTATTCTATATGCTTGAGGGAGAAAAAGGTGAGTTAATGCTTAACTTGGTTTTAAGGTTGAATGAGTATGTTTGAAGGTGAATTTTGACATGTTTTGATGATGTGATGCCAATTATGGCTATGTATGAGACTTATGTGAAATAGCATGTTTTGTTGAAGAATATGTGTTATCATATGGTTAAAGCATGTTAGAAGTTATTATGGTTGACATGAGTTTCTTTGAAATGATGTGGTACTATATGGTTTTACATGTTGGTGGCTTACTATTATGATTTGAACTTGAAATGCTTAGTGACTACATATGGAAGCATGTACCCTATGATTTTTTACTTGAAGGTGTTCAATGTTTCCTTTTGTATACATGTGGTCCTTGATAAGTTGCCTAGTATGGAGTGGAGTTCTTTGTATAGACTTGATCCTAGGTGTGATGATAATATGCTTGTCTTGGTAAAGTTTTGGTATCTCATATTGTCATGATTTTCCTAACAATTGCCTAAACGTTGCATTTTTGGAATTTGGAAGCATGTTCACCGTAATGATAGGCAGTTTACTGTGACATATTTGCAAAATCAACTAAATTGTTCTTTGATTTGATGTTGTTGAAATGTGTATAAAATTGATGTATATGAAAATGATAATGAATGTAAAAATGAGTTTTTCTATTTGGAATAAAGAATGAGAGTCTTATGGCATGATGAGACGTAGATTTGTTTCTAACTTCTTATTGTGTTGTGATCCTCCTTGTTGTTTTCCCTTAATGAGATTTGAACTTGGTGTCTATTTTATTGTATGAACACCTTATGTGATTGAATGAGATGACCTAACTTGATAATTATGGATAAATTGCCTAGGTGATAAGGCTTAGAGTACCTTGGTGTTCCTATGTTAACTTACTGTAAATCCTTCTAATGTTGTAATGGCTTTTAAGAGATGATAAATGAAGGTTGTTAAGTTAAGATCCTTTTAAGTTGTGGTAATTTGCTGTTAATTAGGTTTACCCTATGTGGGGGATGGTGATGAAATGGTAAGGTTGTAGATATTGTCTACCATGTCCTTCTATTCTTACTTGAACTTGAAAATAATGAATTTTTAGTAAGCTTGTTCATGAATATAGTCTTGCATAAAGTATGAATTGCATGACCTTTATATGTTTGGTGTGTATTGATTGGCATTATCTTGAAGACATTATGAATGTTCCAAAGTGTATGAAAGAAAATTTTTGATAAAAATTCATGTTTTCTCATGTAGATTTGCATCTTGATATCATAGTTGTGCATTTGACTTCATGGGATAAGATAAGAAACATGGTAGAAGTCACTTGTTAGGTAAATTTTTTAGCCTTATAATGGAAATTGAGTCTCTTTAAAATTAAATATGTTGAGTCTCTTGAAAGTTTTGTGACTTGTATGGCTTAGAAAGTATGGTTTTAGGGTCACTTTTGAAGAATGAAAGCATGTTTAGCTAAGTTTTAATGTGTGTGCCTATGATTTGTGTTATTCTTCTCAAAATATGCTTACTGTGAAGGTGAGTACTCTGTTAGAAATTGACATTTTGTGAAATTTCTTCCAATTTGTAGTGATGTACTAGGTGTGATTTGCCATTTAGACTTCATTTGGAAGAAAAACATGATCATATCTTGGTTGGTAAGTGAGAACTTCTCATATTACCGTAAAGATGGCCTTTGTGCATTTGTTTGGGTATGAGCTCATGATACATGTAAGTGTGTTGACGAGATGGACATTCCTCCATGGACACAACTAAGCATGGTATGGTTGAGTATGACCCTCATAGCAGTAGGTCTAACTTGTGAGAATCAATTGTCAACCTATCTTACTCAAGTTTATGTGCATTGAAGTATGAGTGCTTAAATGGTTTTGGGATATTATTTTAATATGCCTATGTGTGGCCCTACATGATGAACTCCTAATGAATTGAAGTGTAAATGACCATGTTATGATTAGGAGAGGGATGTTCCTCCTATGAACATGATAAGAGACTTTTGATTGATGTATTAAAGAGAGAGTGAATTGAAGTTTTGCTTGCTTGTGTGCATTGAGTGCTAAATGATGTGAAGTTGTATTCCTTGTAAAGTATGGTACATTCACTTCTATGTGATGATTTTATGATTTATATGAACTTCTCTAGCATGCATTGAAATCCTTGTTGTGATTAAAGTGTCCTAAGTGTTATTCGGGGACGAATGTTCCCAAGTGGGGGATATTGTAAGACCCCAAAATGAGATAGGGTGTCTAGAGACTAACATGTTCGTATTAATGTTCTAATGTCCTAAAATGACTTATAATATTGTTTATAGGCAGTGTATAAAGTTTGAGGTGATTTGGAAGTCAAACGCCAAGGGTCGACCGAAACGTTCGACGACTAACTCACCTAAATGCCTCGTATGTGGTTCTATGTGATTATCTATGATGCATGAGATTATGAAGTCTTAAAATGGTTCAAAATTATGTTTAATGTTGTTATATGAAGTTTTGTGAAGTTTGTAGGTCAAACGACCTAGAACGTCCAAGGCGTTCAACAAATAGCCCTTAAGACGTTCAACGTGTGTCATGATGGGGCTTGGCCTGTTTGGACGTCTTGTAGGTGTTTGTTTTGGATGAAATTTATTTAGAAGGTATATAACTTTTTAAGGTTTATAATCACGTTTGAAACGTCCGGGTACGACCTTTAAAGGGCCCCACAAGAGCCCCCAAAAGAAGGACCCAAGGCTGGTCGAAGACACTGCCTGGGCAGTGTCCATTGACGGAAGAAACGACGGCTCATTGTTCTACCAACGGCCCGTTGTCCAGGTCTCACCGACCGTCACTTGCCTTGGTAAGGTCTCAAGACAAGAATTTGGCTAAGTACCAGTCGACGGAAGCTAGGCACGGTCCGTTGTGAGGGCGTCTCCGTCGATGGTGGACTGTAATTTGCAGGAAGCGTCTGTTTTATTAAAGGGGTGAATGGGAAATTCACCCACGTCCTAACCTGAATCTAATAGGTTTATTTAGATACTTTTGGGTGTATATAAGTCATCAAAAAACGTGATCACCTTATTCTCAAATCCCCTCACACGATTGAAGCCTTCCCTACAAAAATGTTCTCTCTAAAACCACCATTGTTGGTGAAGCTCAAGAACTGCTTGGAGCTCAGATTTCTATGGGTGATTCATCAAGTTTTAGAGGTTTTCATGACGATTAAGGTATGGTGATCTTCATCTCTAGTTATCTTTTCATCTAGAGAGCCATTCTCAAAGATTTCAAAGAAGAAAAATACTATCAAAAATGTCTTCTTCAATCTGCCATGGGTTCTTTCTAAAAAGGTTTTAAACGATTGAATCATGATTAATTGAAGTTAATACAGTAGTTTTAACATGTATTTTACTGCAATTGAATGATGAACCCATGCTCCTTTACTCAAACATTTTAGCCTAGCATGGGCTTTGTTATCTTGAATTGTTATCGATTGAATTATGATTTTATTACGTTGAAGTGATTGTATGCACTGTTATTGACATGAATTTATGTTGAAATTATGTTGAAGGATCCATGAGGATCAATGTATGAAGATTTGAACATGTTTAGCCTAGTTTCCATAGTTCACTATAACATTGGCTTCTAAATGAATTAATGTGGATTTCGATTATGTTAGGTTGGTTGTATCCAATGTTTTAGGTTAGTATCATGATTGAATTATGAATATGAATCTTGTATGATTGAAGTAAATATGGCTTATGTGAATGGACCTAGTCTTCTATTCTATCTATTGTTAATACTATGTATATTATGTGATCTCGAATTATGGATAGATAAAGCATGATTGCTTGATGTAGTGATCTAGTTAGCTGCTGACCTAGACTTATGCTATTAGTTAATTATAATTGATGATCAATGCAAGTGAATTGGGTTAAAGATCTATGTTCTTCTACTTTCTAGTATATATATGATGTATTGTATTAGATTGTGATATGATCTTGTAGCAAATTGTATATGGTTGCTTTTATGGTTATGGTACTTTAGCTACTGCCCTATACTTTTATTATGGATGAAAGAGAAGTAAAGGTAAATGACGACCAAATGTTAAAGGATTGGTAAGAATTGCTCTACTCTTCTACTTCTCTATTTCTCTATAGTATTGTTGATGAAGCCTTGTATGGAATTGTGTGGTATGGTCCACTTATGGTGGCGGGGTTTACTTCTTTATTATTATATATGTGTTGACCATGGCCTTGAAGGAAAATTTGATGAATATATGAAGGAGTGGTTATGATAATCACTTTATGTGTAGCTTGTGCCTAGTCTTCTATTTGAGTTGTGAATCTAGGTTATGTTACCATTGTTATGAGCATGTCAAGGGCTGTATAATATCATGTGTAGGTGCTGCCATGTCTTAGGTGATAATGGTTGATGATCCCTACCCATGTACCCCTATGTGAATGTGTGTATAGTTAATGATAGGAGTCGTAAAGTGTTCTATGAAGTTAACTGGTCTCCTATGCTATTGTGTGTTATGTGGTCTAGGCTTGAAGAGTATTGTGGTCTAAGAGGGTGGCTGCCTCAATATGTTGTTTATAGCCATTATGTGATCATGTGACCAATGTACACACACTCACACTTTATGCATGCTTATAGGTAGTAAAGGTTCATAGTGTCTAATGAAAAGTAGTTCTCATATTAACTAGTGTCTACTACTATGCATGTTAAGATGACGTTTATGAAAGTATGTTATGTGTTTCCTTACTAGGATGACTTAATAGGTGTACTAGTATGGGGCAAGGGTATGTGACCTTGTTTATGCATGCACATGTGTACCTTGATAGGATACTTCTAGGTTTGGTTTCAATATGTATGAATATGTATGTATGGTTATGTGATGTATTAAGGTGTTATGTGAAGGGTTTGCTCACATATATGTATACACACACATGTATGAAGATCTAGTCAAGAGAGGGGACTTTAATGGTGTATTCATGTGTATCCTAAACTAGATGATGCTTTACATATGCTATGTTCATGTGAAGGGATTCTTTACATAATTTAGGTTGATGAACTCACATCTATGACCTATGAGTTAAGCATATGAGGTGATGATTATCCTAAACCTATGTTTTATAAAGAAATGATAATCAAGGTTTTTAATAAAGGGAACTTAGCTTAGCACCGAGCGTACTTGCAAATGAGTATGTGTCCATTTCCAATGTGGAAAGGTTGGTCAACCATAAATCTCATGAGGTGGAAAGCCTCATAGCCCAAGGGCATAGAGGGATGTTTCCAAGATATCCTCCAAGTTCCATCACTATGTTGCCACCATAGGATACTAGCTTGTGGATCCACCTAGAAAGTTATGTCATGTTTGGTTCTACTTTGGCTGGTAGACCACCTTCTTTCGGTGTGAGGTTTCATTACACCGAATTCCATGTTTAGCATCACATGGTCTATCTCGATTAAGGCTATAATTTCACTAAAGTAAAATGGACAATGGAAGTAAATGACTAGGACCCTAACTAGAATGACTTAAGGGAGGTTACTTAGGGTAGGTGGAAGTAATGAACCCATCTAGCCATTGCACAAGTAGCTCCTTAGGAAGTTCTAAGAAGGTATTCATTAGCATGTCACTATCTATGTGTTCTTTATGTATGACATTGTAGTATTTGTATATTTGTTATGAAGAGGTGCATGGTATGACTCTGTATGATGTGATCTTATCCTTATGTGCACTATGTTGGTCTAAATGATTATATGATGAGTGTATTGTATTGACACGAATGAAGTTTGCTTTACTTGTGATGTTGATGTATGAAGTGGTAAGGCTTGTGGTCTCTTGAAGGGTCTACTAAGTATATGTGAGGTTATGGGACTTCACATGTACATTGCACTAGTAGATTAAGATTGAAATTATGAGTAAGGTTCTATAGGGTATTATGTGAAGTAAAACAAGTATATGTGAATAATGATTAAGAGTTTATTGTAATGCTCTTTATAGTTTGGTTTAAATGTGTATATGTTGTACTATACTTCTATGATGGTATGTGTTGTCTAGTATAGATGGTATGTATGTTTCCTTGTGGACTTAAGTTGATGCATTGCACCAAGTATCACTACAGGGTTATTTGGGAAGTTAATGAATAAAAGGGAAATTAGCTCAGTGTTAAGATAAAGGTGGCTCACTGTAATGTGACTTAAAAATGTAATAAATCCTATATGTGATCTTATGTAATGTTTGGCCTTTGAATATGTGTATATGATGTATGTAAATTAAATAAATGCTATTGGTTAAAGGTTTTATGAAGATTTACTCAAAAAGCATGAAGTATGATTTTCAAGAAAATTTCCTTTTTAAATGCATGTTTTTGCATGGTTGTCATACTTAGTACATTCTTGTGCTAATTCCATTCTTCTATACTTTTTACACAAAGTGTAGGTTATGGATGCTTAACGGATGTCTTGAATTGTGAAGAGCTTGCTAGATGATTCCCAAGCTTAATGAAAGGAATCCTTAAGGTTCAAGGATCTCCTACTTAAGTCTTTAATGTAAAGTCTTTAAATAATGTATACTTATGTAATGTGTCTAATGTGCCGTGTCCCTAATGTACTCTAAAGTTATTGAGTCTAAGATGACAAAGAGACTTAAGGTTTATAAAAGTATTATGGCTTATGTTTTATCTATATATGAGATGAAGTTCTAGTATATGATGTTCTATGAAAAGTTTTAAATTTTCCGCTAAATTTACTATGTCGATGCGATGAATGATAACTATGGGCTTGTATAAGACCTCTGAGAGGTCAAGTACGCCGTCTTACTTCTGGGGGGTGCTCCTCGGTTGTGACAAACATGGTATCAGAGCATCTGGTTTATAAAGTGGTCTTAGATTTCTAAAAGTCTCATATTGCCACGTCTAGTAGAGTCTTGTATCATTAGTGGTGAGTCGCGACACATCAAATGGTATGAGAGGCTACAGGACAATAGAGTTTGCCTTCTTCATCATTCTCATATCGTTCCATAGAACTTAACTCTATTAGATCCCTCTCTTATGCTTTCTTGTCCGGTGGTCTTTTAGATGTGATTTCTTGGATAAGATTATTCTATATGCTTGAGTGAGAAAAAGGTGAGCTAATGCTTAACTTGGTTTTAAGGTTGAATGAGTATGTTTGAAGGTGAATTTTGACATGTTTTGATGATGTGATGCCAATTATGGCTATGTATGAGACTTATGTGAAATAGCATGTTATGTTGAAGAATATGTGTCATGATATGGTTAAAGCATGTTAGAAGTTATTATGGTTGACATGAGTTTCTTTGAAATGATGTGGTACTATATGGTTTTACATGTTGGTGGCTTACTATTATGATTTGAACTTGAAATGCTTAGTGACTACATATGGAAGCATGTACCCTGTGATTTTTTACTTGAAGGTGTTCAATGTTTTTTTTTGTATACATGTGGTCCTTGATAAGTTGCCTAGTATGGAGTGGAGTTCTTTGTATAGACTTGATCCTAGGTGTGATGATAGTATGCTTGTCTTGGTAAAGTTTTGGTATCTCATATTGTCATGATTTTCTTAACAATTGCCTAAATGTTGCATTTTTGGAATTTGGAAGCTTATTCACCGTAATGATAGGCAGTTTACTGTGACATATTTGGAAAATCAACTAAATTGTTCTTTGATTTGATGTTGTTGAAATGTGTATAAAATTGATGTATATGAACATGATAATGAATGTAAAAATTAGTTTTTCTATTTGGAATACAGAATGAGAGTCTTATGGCATGATGAGACGTAGATTTGTTTCTAACTTCTTATTGTGTTGTGAGCCTCCTTATTGTTTTCCCTTAATGCGATTTGACCTTGGTGTCTATTTTATTGTATGAACACCTTATGTGATTGAATGAGATGACCTAACTTTATAATTGTGGATAAATTGCCTAGGTGATAAGGCTTAGAGTACCTTGGTGTTCCTATGTTAACTTACTGTAAATCCTTCTAAAGTTGTAATCGCTTTTAATTGATGAAAAATGAAGGTTGTTAAATTAAGATCCTTTTAATTTGTGGTAATTTTCTCTTAATTAGGTTTACCCTAAGTGGCGGATGGTGATGAAATGGTAAGGTTGTAGATATTGTCTACCTTGTCCTTCTATTCTTACTTGAACTTGAAAATAATGAATTCTTAGTAAGCTTGTTCATGATTATAGTCTTTCATAAAGTATGAATTGAATGACCTTTATATGTTTGGTGTGTATTGATTGGCATCATCTTGAAGACATTATGAATGTTTCGAAGTGTATGAAAGAAATATTTTGATAAAAATTCATGTTTTCTTATGTAGATTTGCATTTTGATATCATAGTTGTGCATTTGACTTCATGAGATAAGATAGGAAACATGGTAGAAGTCACTTGTGAGGTAAATTGTTTAGCCTTATAATGGAAATTGAGTCTCTTTAAAATTAAATATGTTGAGTCTCTTGAAAATTTTGTGACTTGTATGGCTTAGAAAGTATGGTTTTAGGCTCACTTTTGAAGAATGAAAGCATGTTTAGCTAAGTGTTAATGTGGGTGCTTATGATTTGTGTTATTCTTCTCAAAATATGCTTACTGTGAAGGTGAGTACTCTTTTAGAAATTGATATTTTTTGAAATTTCTTCCTATTTGTTGTGATGTACTTGGTGTGATTTACCATTTAGACTTCATTAGGAAGAAAAACATGATCATGTCTTGGTTGGAAAGTGAGAACTTCTCATATTACCGTAAAGATGGCCTTTGTGCATTTGTTTGGGTATGAGCTCATGATACATGTAAGTGTGTTGAGGAGATGGACATTCCTCCATGGACACAACTAAGCATGGTATGGTTGAGTATGACCCTCATAGCACTTGGTCTAACTTGTGAGAATCAATTGTCAACCTATCTTACTCAAGTCTATGTGCATTGAAGTATGAGTGCTTAAATGGTTTTGGGATATTGTTTTAATCTGCCTATGTGTGTCCCTACATGATGAAATCTTAATGAATTGAAGTGTAAATGACCACGTTATGATTAGGAGAGGGATGTTCCTCCTATGAACATGATAAAAGCCTTTTGATTGATGTATTAAAGAGAGAGTGAATTGAAGTTTTGCTTGCTTGTGTACATTGAGTGCTAAATGATGTGAAGTTGTATTCCTTGTAAAGTATGGTACATTAAATTCTATGTGATGATTTTATGATTTATATGAACTGCTCTAATATGCATTGAAATCCTTGTTGTGATTAAAGTGTCCTAAGTCTCATTAGGGGACGAATGTTCCCAAGTGGGGGATATTGTAAGATCCCAAAATGAGATAGGGTGTCTAGAGCCTAACATGTTCGTCTCAATGATCTAAGGTCCTCAAATTACTTATAATATGGTTTATAGGCAGTGTATAAAGTTTGAGGTGATTTGGAAGTCAAACGCCAAGGGTCGACCGAAACGTTCGATGAGTAAGTCACCTAAATGCCTCGTATGTGGTTCTATGTGATTATCTGTGATACATGAGCTTATGAAGCATTAAAATGGTTCAAAATTATGTTTAATGTTGTTATATGAAGTTTCGTGAAGTTTGTAGGTTAAACGACCAAGAACGTCCAAGGCGTTCAACAGATAGCCCTTAAGACGTTCAACGTGTGTCATGATGTGGCTTGGCCTGTTTGGACGTCTTGTAGGTGTTTGTTTTGGATGAAGTATATTTATAAGTTCTATAACTTGTTAATGTTTATAATTACGTTTGAAACGTCCGGGTACGACTTTTAAAAGGCCCCACAAGAGGCCCCAAAAGAAGGACCCAAGGTTGGTCGAAGACACTGCCTGAGCAGTGTCCACTGATGGACTAAACGATGGCTCGTTGGTCTACCGATGGCCCGTTGGACAGGTATCATCGACTGTCACTTGCCTTGGTCAGGTCTCAAGCCAAAAATTTGGCTAAGTACCAGTCGACGGAAGCTAGGCACGGTCCGTTGTGAGGGCGTCTCCGTCGATGGTGCACTGTAATTTGCAGGCAGCGTCTGTTTCATTAAAGGGGTGAATGGGAAATTCACCCCACGTCCTAACCTGACTCTAATAGTTTATTTAGATACTTTTGGGTGTATATAAGTCATCAAAAAACGTGATCACTCTATTCTCAAATCCCTCACACGATTGAAGCCTTCCCTCCAAAAATGTTCTCTCTAAAACCACCATTGTTGGTGAAGCTCAAGAACTGCTTAGATCTATGATTTCAATGGGTAATTCATCAAGTTTTAGAGGTTTTCATGAAGATTAAGTTATGGTGATCTTCATCTTGAGTTATCTTATCATCTAGAGAGCCATCCTCAAAGATTTAAAAGAAGAAAAATACTATCAAACAATGTCTTCTTCAATCTGCCACGAGTTCTTTCTAAAAAGGTTTTGAACGATTGAATAATGATTGATTGAAGTTAATACAGTAGTTTTAACGTGAATTTTACTACAATTGCATGATGAACCCATGCTACTTCGCTCAAACGTTTTAGCATAGCATGGGCTTTGTTATCTTGAATTGTTATCGATTGAATTATGATTTTATTACATTGAAGTGATTGTATGCGCTGTTATTTACATGAATTTATGTTGAATTTATGTTGAATTGATGTTGATGGACCCATGTATGAAGATTTGAACATGTTTAGCCTAGTTTCCATAGTTCACTGTAACATTGGCTTCTAAATGAATTAATGTGGATTTCGATTATGTTAGGTTGGTTGTATCTACTGTTTTAGGTTATTATCATGATTGAATTATGAATATGAATCTTGTATGATTGAAGTAAATATGGCTTATGTGAATTGATCTAGTCTTCTAGTCTATTGATTGATAATACTATGTATATTATGTAATCTCGAATTATGGATATATGAAGCATGATTCCTTGATGTACTGATCTAGTTAGCTGCTGCCCTAGACTTATGCTATTAGTGAAATATAATTGATGATCAATGCAAGTGAATTGGGTTAAAGATCTATGTTCTTCTACTTTCTAGTATATTTGTGATGTATTGTATTAGATTGTGATATGATCTTGTAGCAAATTGTATATGGTTGCTTTTATGATTATGGTACTTTAGCTACTGACCTATACTTGTATTATGGATGAAAGATTAGTAAAGGTAAATGACGACCAAATGTTAAAGGATTGGTAAGAATTGCTCTACTCTTCTACTTCTCTATTTCTCTATAGTAATGTTGATGAAGCCTTGTATGGAATTGTGTGGTATGGTCCATTTATGGTGCCGGTGTTTACTTTATTGTTATTATATATGTGTTGACCATGGCCTTGAAGGCAAATTTGATGAATATATGAAGGAGTGGTTATGATAATCACTTTATGTGTAGCTTGTGCCTAGTCTTCTATTTGAGTTGTGAATCTAGGTTATGTTACCATTGTTATGAGCATGTGAAGGGCTGTATAATATCATGTGTAGGTGCTGCCATGTCTTAGGTGATAATGGTTTATGATCCCTACCCATGTACCCTTATGTGAATGTGTGTATAGTTAATGACAGGAGTCTTAAACTGTTCTATGAAGTTAACTTGTCTCCTATGCTACTGTATGTTGTGTGGTCTAGGCTTGAAGAGTATTGTGGTCTAAGAGGTGGCTGCCTCGATATGTTTTTATAGCCATTATGTGTTCATGTGACCAATGTACACACACTCACACTTTATGCATGCTTATAGGTAGTAAAGGTTCAAGTGTCTAATGAAAAGTAGTTCTCATATTAACTAGTGTCTACTACTATGCATGTTAAGATGACGTTTATGAAAGTATGTTATGTATTTCCTTACTAGGATGACTTGATAGGTGTACTAGTATGGGCAAGGGTATGGGACCTTGTTTATGTATACACATGTGTACCTTTATAGGATACTTCTAGTTTTGGTTTCAATATGTATGAATATATATGTATGGTCATGTGTGATCTTAAGGTGTTATGTGAAGGGTTTGCTCACATATATGTATACACACACATGTATGAAGATCTAGTCAAGAGAGGGGACTTTAATGGTGTATTCATGTGTATCCTGAACTAGATGATGCTTTACATATGCTATGTTCATGTGAAGGGATTCTTTACATGATTTAGGTTGATGAACTCACATCTATGACCTATGAGTTAAGCATATGAGGTTATGATTATCCTAAGCCTATGTTTTATAAAGAAATGATAATCAAGGTTTTTAATAAAGGGAACTTAGCTTAGCACCTAGCGAACTTGCATATGAGTGTGTGTCCCTTTCCAATGTGGAAAGGTTGGTCTATCATAAATCTCATGAGGTGGAAAGCCTCATAGCCCAAGGGCATAGAGGGATGTTTCCAAGATATCCTCCAAGTTCCATCACTATGTTGCCACCATAGGATACTAGCTAGTGGATCCACCTAGAAAGTTATGTCATGTTTGGTTCTACTTTGGCCGGTAGACCACCTTCTTTCAGTGTGAGGTTTCATGACACCGGATTCCATGTTTAGCATCACATGGTCTATGTCGGTTAAGGCTATAATTTCCCTAAAGTAAAATGGACAATGGAAGTAAATGACTAGGACCCTAACTAGAATTACTTAAGGGAGGTTACTTAGGATAGGTGGAAGTAATGAACCCATCTAGCCATTGCACAAGTAGCTCCTTAGGAAGTTCTAAGAAGGTGTTCTAATGCATGTCACTATCTATGTGTTCCTTATGTATGACATTGTAGTATCTTTCTATTTGTTATGAAGAGGTGCATGGTATGAGTCTATATGATGTGATCTTATCCTTATGTGAACTATGTTGGTCTAAATGATTATATGATGAATGTATTGTATTGACACGAATGAAGTTTGCTTTACTTGTGATGTTGATGTATGAAGTGGTAAGGCTTGTGGTCTCTTGAAGGGTCTACTAAGTATATGTGAGGTTATGGGACTTCACATGTACATTGCACTAGTATATTAAGATTGGGATTATGAGTAAGGTTCTATAGGGTACTATGTGAAGTAAAACAAGTATATGTGAATAATGATTAAGAGTTTATTGCAATGTTCTTTATAGTTTGGTTTAAATGTGTATATGTTGTACTATACTTCTATGATGGTATGTGTTGTCTAGTATACATGGTATGTATGTTTTTTTGTGGACTTAAGGTAATGCATTAAACCAAGTATAACTACAAGGTTACTTGGGAAGTTAATGAATAAAAGGGAAATTAGCTCACTGTTAAGGTAAAGGTGGGTCACTGTAATGTGATTTAAAAATGTAATAAATCCTATATGTGATCTTATGTAATGTTTGGCCTTTGAATATATTTATATGATGTATGTGAATGATATAAATGCTATTGGTTAAATGTTTTATGAAGATTTACTCAAAAAGCATGAAGTATGATTTGAAGAAAATTTCCCTTTTAAAGGCATGTTTTTGCATGGTTGTCATACTTAGTACATTCTTGTGCTAATTCTATTCTTCTATACTTTTTACACAAAGTGTAGGTTATGGATGCTTAATGGATGTCTTGAAGGGTGAAGAGCTTGCTAGATGATTCCCAAGCTCAATGAAAGGAATCCTTAAGGTTCAAGGATCTCCTACTTATGTCATTAATGTAAAGTCTTTAAATAATGTATACTCATGTAATGTGTCTAATGGGTCGTGTCCCTAATGTACTCTAAAGTTATTGAGTCTAAGATGGCAAAGAAACTTAAGGTCTATAAAAGTATTATGGCTTATGTTTTATCTATATATGAGATGAAGTTTCTAGCATATGATGTGCTATGAAAAGTTTTAAATTTTCCACAAAATTTACTATGTCGATGCGATGAATGATAACTATCGGCTTGTATAAGACCTCTGAGAGGCCAAGTACGCCGTGTTACTTCTCGGGGGTGCTCCCCAGTTTTGACAAACGTGGTATCAGAGCATCAGGTTTATAAGGTGATCTTAGGTTCTAAAAGTCTGATATTGCCACGTCTAGTAGAGTCTTGTATCATTGGTGGTGAGTCGCGATACATCAAATGGTACGAGAGGATATAGGACGATAGAGTTTCCCTTCTTCATCATTCTCATATCGTGCCATAGAACTTAACTCTATAAGATCCCTCTCTTATGATTTCTTGTCCGGTGGTCTTTTAGATGTGATTGCTTGGATGAGATTATTCTCTATGCTTGAGGGAGAAAAAGGTGAATTAATGCTTAACTTGGTTTTATGGCTGAATCAGTATGTTTGAAGGTGAATTTTGACATTTTTTGATGATGTGATGCAAATTATGGCTATGTATGAGACTTAAGTGAAATAGCATGTTATGTTGAAGAATATGTGTCATGATATGGTTAAAGCATGTTACAAGTTATTATGGTTGACATGAGTTTCTTTGAAATGATGTGGTACTATATGGTTTTACATGTTGGTGGCTTACTATTATGATTTGAACTTGAAATGCTTAGTGACTACATATGGAAGCATGCTACCCTATGATTTTGTACGTAAAGGAGTTCAATGTTTCCTTTTGTATACATGTGGTCCTTAATAAGTTGCCTAGTAGGGAGTGGAGTTCTTTGTATAGACTTGATCCTTGGTGTGATGATAGTATGCTTGTCTTGGTATAGTTTTGGTATCTCATATTGTCATGATTTTCCTAACAATTGCCTAAATGTTGCATTTTTGGAATTTGGAAGCATGTTCACTGTAATGATAGGCAGTTTACTGTGACATATTTGGAAAATCAACTAAATTGTTCTTTGATTTGATGTTGTTGAAATGTGTATAAAATTGATGTATATGAACATGATAATGAATGTAAAAATGAGTTTTTCTATTTGGAATATAGAATTAGAGTCTTATGGCATGATGAGTCGTAGATTTGTTTCTAACTTCTTATTGTGTTGTGAGTCTCCTTATTGTTTTCCCTTAATGAGATATGGCCTTGGTGTCTATTGTATTGTATGAACACCATATGTGATTGAATGAGATGACCTAACTTTATAATTGTGGATAATTTGCCTAGGTGATAAGGCTTAGAATACCTTGGTGTTCCTATGGTAACTTGCTGTAAATCCTTCTAAAGTTGTAATCGCTTTTAAGTGATGAAACATGAAGGTTGTTAAGTTAAGATCCTTTTAAGTTGTGGTAATTTTCTCTTAATTGGGTTTACCCTTTTAAGACCCCAAAATGAGATAGGGTTTCTAGAGCCTAACAAGTTCGTCTTAAAGTTCTAAGGTCCTAAAATGACTTATTATATGGTATAGAGGCAGTGTCCAAAGTTTGAAGTGATTTGGAAGTCGAACATCAAGGGACGTCCAAGACGTTCGATGATTAGTCGCTTATGTTCCTCATGTATGCATGCATGCCTAAATCTGTATGAAATGAGTCTAATAAGTCTTGAAATGATTTAAAATGATGTTTAATGTCGTTATATGAAGTTTTGTGAAGCTTGGAGGTCAAACGCCCAAGAACATCCAAGGCGTTCGAAAGATAGCCCCTAAGACGTTCACCGTATGTCTTGTTGGGGACAAGGCCGTTTGGATGTCTTCTAGTTGTTTGTTTTGGATTAAATTTATGTGGAATGTCTATAACATGTTAAGGTTTATAATCGCATCGGAAACTTCCAGGTACAATTTCTAAAGAGGCCCCAAAATAAGGACCCAAAGCTGCCTAAGACACTACCTGGGCAGTGTCCATTGACGGACCCAATGACGGATCGTTGGTCCACCAACGGCCCGTCGAGCAGGTCTCGTCGAGGCGCACAAGCCTTGGGCAGGTCTTAATCAAATAATTTGGCTAAGTACCCAACGACGGACGTCAGGCATGGCCCATCATGGCCTTGACGCACCGTCGTTGCCATCGTCGTGGGTGCCTGCAACTGGCAGCCTGCATGCTGTTAATAAAAGGGGTGAATGGGAAATTCACCCCACGTCCTAAACTGATTATTATGGATTTATTTAAGTAATTTTGGGTATATATAAGTCATCAAAAACGTGATCAACCCATTCTAAAATCAACCCTCATGTTTTAAGTCTTTCCTTCCCAAAATACTCTCTCTAGAAACCACCATTGTTGTAAGCTCAAGAACAGATTCAAGATGGGTTTTCCATGGATGAATCATCAAGTTTAATAGGTTTTCAACTAATAAACGGTATGTCAATCCTTCATATTCAAGTAACCTTTCACTTGGAGAGTTCTTCTCTATGTTTTTCAAAGAAATCTTATGATCAAGTTTCCAATCTTCCAATTTAGCAATGGGTTCTTTCTCAAAACGTTTTTAATGATTAAATCATGATTAATTAAAGTTAATACAGTGGTTTTAACGTGAATTTTACTCCAATTGCATGATGAACCCATGTTCCTTCCAAAATTGGTTTAACTCTTGCATGGGCTCTGTGAGTATGGCTTGTTCTTGATTAAATGGTGATTCTCTTACGTTGAATTGCTTGTGTTTATTGTTATTTAATTTAATTGATGGTGAATTGATGATGATCAGTCCATGATGATAAATATATGAAGATTTGAACATGAATAGCCTATGTTTCTACATGTTGCCTTGAAGTCGATTGTGAGATCGGTTGTGTAGAATATTGGTTATGTATGAACGGCTGTAGCTACTGTTTTAGGGTGATATAATTGATGAATTTTGTAGGTACAAATCCTTAATGATCAAATTAAGAAAGGCTTGCATGAATGGATCTAGATTCCTTTAGGCTATGAAGTCAAAAAGCTAAGTGTGTGCTAGATCTTGAATTGTGGTTAGATGAAGCATGATTTCGTCTTGATTTCTTTTCTAATTATCTACTGCCTAATGAGTGTATTGTTGATAAAATATGAATGATGATCAAATCCTTAGAGAGTTCATAGTATTGGTAAAGTGTTCTATACTCTAGCAAATCGATAAGCCCAAATGCCTATGTTGTAACCTTAATCTTGAAGGTAAGTAATTATGATTAAAATATGATTAAATGTAGGTTTAGATAATGCCTTAGACTTATAATATGTATGAAATATGATATAAAATCAACGCAAGGGAAATTAGCTAATGATCTATGTTGTTCTACTTTCCTAGTATATTGTTATGATGTATTATGTTATAGTATAATCTTGTAGCGACTTGTACATAGTTTCTTATACGTTTAAAGTACATTTATGTACTGCTATATATATGAATTATTGATAAACAAAGTATTGATCAATGAGTATCGAAGGTTGAGGAGTTGGTAAGAATGCTTATCTTCCTCTACTCTTCTACTTCTCTATTCTTCTATAATAATGTTGATGAAGCCTTGTATGGAATTGTGTGGTATGGTCAACTTATGGTGGCGGTGTTTACTTTATTGTCATTATATATGTGTTGACCATGGCCTTGAAGGCAAATTGATGAACTTATGAACATGTGCTTAAGATGATACTATGAGAAGCTTATGCCTACTTTCCTATTCTAGTTGTGATCTAGGTTGTATAGCTATTGTACAAGCATGTGTATATTCATGTTAGAGTAGGGTATAGGTGCTGCCATTGATGTGTTAAAAGGGTTAATAATCCTTTACCTATGTGCCCCTATATGAATGCATGAATAGTACAAGTTAGGAGTCTTAAGTGTATTATGAAGTTGGCTTGTCTCCTATGTTATTGTGTGTTGTGTGGCCTATGCTTGATGAAGGATTATGATCTAAGAGGGTGGCTGACTCATGGTGTTGTTGATAGCCATTATGTGATCATGTTGAAAAATGTACACACACTCACACTTAATGCATGCTTAAAAGTAGTAAAGGTTCATGGTGTCTAAATGAAAAGGTAGTTGTCATATTCACTATTGTCTACTACTATGCATGTTAAGTTTATGTATATGAATGTATGATATGTTTCCTCAACTAGGATGACTTGATAGGTGTTCTAGTGTGGGCAAGGGTATGGGACCTTGTCTATGCATTGCACATGTGTACCTTGATAGGATAGTTCCTAGGTTTGGTTTCTATCCACATGTTAAAAGAATATATGAACATGTTATGAATATGCATGATGAGGTATGAATATGTAAGTACGATCATGTGTGACTTAATGTGTTATGTGAAAGATTTGTTCACATCTATGTATACACTCACACACATGGATGGTGATCTAGTAAATGAGAGAGGCCTTAAAAGGTGTGCCTAAGAATACTCTAAACTAGATAGATGCTTGAATATGCTATAAGCATATGAGGAAGGAATATTCTAAAGCTTATGTTTTATAAATAAATGTAATAAAGGCTTTTTAATAAAAGGGAACTTAGTTTAGCACTGAGTGAACTTGACAATGGGAGATGATGACTTGTCCATAAAAGGAAAGATTCATCCTAAAGTTGCCCATGTGATGTTTACTCCCTTATTTATGGGATATGTCGTCTAAGGGATTGCCATGAGGAGCGGACCACTTTACCACATAGTATTAATAGGGATTTCTACCTCTTAGTTCTTGAACTATGTTGCCACCATAGGATACTAGCTAGTGGATTCCACCTAAAAAGCTATGTTTATAATGGGTTCTACCTTGGCCGGTAGACCACCTTCCATCGGTGTATGGTTTGATGACCTTAAACTAGGCAAGTAAGGATCCCTCATCCGATAGGGGTTAATATCGGTATTCCATGTCGAGCTCTCATGGTCTTTGTCGGTTAAGCTAACTCCCACAAAAGAATTGATTTGAAACTAATTAACTTGTATATTGTTCATATTGTGTATGTATGTCCTGAAGTGCTCAATCCACATTAGTTACCCATTAGGAGCACTAAGTGGGAGTGGTAGTATGGGATGCTACTCTTACATTGCACTTGGTGTGACCTATACCTACTATGGGAGAAGAGTACCTTCATGAAATCGTGTGAATGACTATGGTCTAGTGTTGTGGATGATTATTGTGGAGTACTTGAGAAAATGGAATCCATTAGGAGCGCTAAGTGGGAGTGGTAGTATGCGATACTACTCTCCCATTGTACTTGGTGTGACCTATATTTCCATGAGTGTTTTGCATATGTTAGCCAAGGGCGTGGATTTGATTTCCAACAAAGTAAGCCTAAGATTTGGTAGTTTTAAGGGTCGCTTTGGTGTGCTTTGAAGGGAGGTGTAATAAATATCCCTTCTTATCTCACCTTAGGGAGTCTTAGGTTAACCTTGGGTTAGGGCAACTTCGAAGGAAAAAGAGTTCATATGACTTGGACCATGACTTTTCACTGTAAGGTCTTCATTGTAAGAATTCAAAATGTTCACTGTAATGCTTTATTCAATTTTACCAGAAGTTTAGTAAGTTCATTGTAATGTTCCTCTTTGTTTACTCTAAGTTTTAGTAAAGTTGCAGTAAAGTGTTAATTGTCTATTCTTATGTTGGTTTGTTTCTAAATTCATGAATATTATACTTAAATTGCTTGAAAAGCTATTTTACTAAAATGTCCCTTTTCGAATATTTTTGCATATGCCATACTTAATACATTGTTGTACTAACCCCATACTTTTATATACCTTATAAGTATAGGTTGGAAGCCTTTTGGAGGATCGGAGTTTAAGCTTGCGAATTCTATCTCTCAAGAATTGGGTATGTCCTCATATATTCGAGGACATAGTTTTATGTTTCTTAGTTTCGTTATTAAGACTTAAAAATGTATTTACTTTATTGTGAAGGGCCGTGTCCCTAAGATTCTAAGTTGTGTCTTTAAGTTGGCTTGTGACGATAAGATTTCCTAGTATTTATGAAAAGACTTCTTCAATTATTATTATCGTGAAAAGTTTTAATTCTGCACTACTTTTCATGATTTATGTTATGAATGCTAGTTAGAGGGCTTGTACGAGACCCCAAAGTGGTCAAGTATGCCCGGTCATGATTCGAAGGTTTTCCCTAACTTCTAGTGGGTGCTTTCGGGTCGTGACAGACTTGGTATCAGAGCATAAGGTTTTCGAAAATAGTTTAAGGTCTAAAAGTCTCACAAGCCACATCTAGTAGTATCATGGTCATTGGTGTGAGTCGCGACACATCCATGGACAAGAGGATATAGGATGCTAGAAGTTTCACTTTCTTCTCTATTCTAGTATCGTGCCTTAGAGTTGAATATATAATGTGTCTTTTCTCAACCTCTTCTTTTTGTGTTTTTAGGACATGAATATGAGGAGATCGACCGCTAGAAGGGAAGAGGGAGGTGTACCAAATGAGAGATTCCTTCCCCGAGTTGACCAAGTTCCTATTGTTGGCTTAGGGGAGGAAAATGAGGAGGTTCCTCTTCAAGAACCTCAATTGCCTCCAGAACCTCAAGGACCTCAAGTGCCTCCTATGCCTCAAGATCCTTTTGTTGAGGGTGATATGACTAATGCGGAGTTGAGGGCTGCCCGAATGAACTTGACCCAACTCATGACGGCTCAAGCTCAAGTCGTCAACAATCACTTTGTGGACCAAGCTAACCAAGGAGATAGGCCCCAACCAAATACTAGTACTCCCGCTTCTATGATTCGAGATTTCATGAGGATGAACCCTCCTACTTTTCATGGCACTAAGGTGGATGAAGATCCACAAGGCTTCATAGATGAGGTTTTCAAGGTGGTAGATGCTATGCGTGTGACCACCAGGGAGAAAGCGGAATTGGACGCTTACCAACTTAAGGATGTTGCTCAAGTGTGGTATGAGCAGTGGAGGGGTGAGAGAACCTTAGAAAGGGGTCCGATTGATTGGGAGGAATTCAGAGAGGCTTTCTTAGATAGATTCTTTCCTTTAGAGTGGAGGGAGAAGAAGATGGTTGAATTCATGAACCTTCGTCAAGGGGGAATGAGTGTGCAAGAGTACTCTATCAAATTCACCAAACTCTCTAAGTATTCCCCAACCATGGTAGCCAACCCTAGGGATAGAATGAACAATTTTGTGATGGTCGTGTCTAGCTTGGTGGAAAAAGAGTGTCGTACGGCAATGCTTCTTAATGACATGGATATCTCTAGGCTCATGGTTTATGCGCAACAAATTGAGGAGTCCAAAATTAGGGAGATAAGACAAGAGGTTAAAAGACCTAGGTCGGATTATTCTAGTCACCAAAGGCCTAAGAAAAGGTTTTATCCCCAAGATTCTTCGATGGGAAACAAGGATAGGGCTCCGAATCAACATTCTCAAGGTGGTGGTCATTCCTATGAAAGGGCTAGGTGCCCTACTTGTGGCAAGCAATATGGGGGTAAGTGTCTTGCCGGAACGGATGGTTGTTTTGCATGTGGTAATAAGGGCCACAAGATGAGGTACTGCCCAAACCTTAAATCAAGGTGGAGAGATATCAATCAAGCTTCCCTAGATCGTAATGCTCCCAAGAAGAATCCTTCCTATGGGATGGGGGCTAGAAAGGATAATTTATCCGAATTGATGGTTTTGGTAAGTCTCAACTCTTTGTTATTGTTACTTTTGTGTTATGAAATGAGTTTATATGGTTTTATAGTTCATATGATTATGTCATCTTGATGAATTGCTTAAAGAATGAATTTTTAATAAAATTTGGTAGCTTGGCAGTGAACTTCACTGTAGAATTTTGACATTTTGAAGAAAATTGTTTTGTCTTGAATTTTAGTTTCAATGTGTGTAAAAGTATTGTATATGAGCATGTTTAATGTTGGAGAAGGTAGTTCCTCCATAAAATAAGTTTCAGGTTGAGTTTTGACTTTGTGAAGTTTGGCGAAAGTTGCCTATGTTGCTAAGTGTTGAAAGTGTGAAATGATGCTCTTTCCTAGTTGATGCTTTGATTGTTGGTGTTTTGATCATAATCTAAGTGTATTGTATTATTCTAAGTGATTCCTTGTTGTTCTTAAAATTTAAGTGTCATTCGAGGACGAATGTTATTCCAATTGGGGGAGAATATAACGCCCCAAAATGAACTAAGGTGAACTACAGCCTCGTGGTTGTTTCTTGGGTTGACTTTAAGTTAAACGGAGTTAGTTTAGTGTCCTTAGGCAGTGTGCGAAGTTTGGAGTTCACTCAACCAAGGACGTCCATGACGTTTGGATGGTATGCCTTAGAATGTACTTGTGTGTCTTGGTGTGTTTGGATGAGTTTTACATGTTCGTTTTACTTGAAACTTGCATTAGATGTCCCTAAGACCTAGACGACTTAGTTTAGGGGTTTAACGTCCAGGCACGACCCCACCTAGGACCCACAAGAGGCCTAGATGAAGGGCCCAATAGTTGGGCAATGTCTGCCAAAATCAGTGGCCATCGACGACCCTAGGGACGGTCCGTTGGTCCCTCGACGGTCCCTCGACCTAGGGCGTCACTTGTACCAGTGAGTTGGGGTTTTGGCCATGCTTCATTTGGAGCTAAGTGTCCACCAACGAAACCTCGCCAACGGTCCGTTGGACCCTCGACTGTCTGTTGGTGAAGGTCTCGTCGGTGAGACCTGCCAATGCCTGTTAAGTGGCTGCCAACTTGGGGTGTTTTATGTAAATACACCCCAAGTATTTTAAGACCCTAGGTGTATAAATTTGGTGTTTTTAGGTTACATTAAATTAGTTTGAAACCCTAGACCTAGACAAGACCCCCTCATTTCTAAATTCAAACTCTCTCTCTAAAGACAAACTCTCTCAAGACTCTATTGGAAGCTAGAGGTCAAGGAAGGATAGGAGGGATGGTTGGACGTGTCTCTTCATCAAAAAATCTTGGTTTTTGGCTTGCTTAGTGAGGTATGGTATCCATTCTTGAATATCTTTTCATTCAAGAAGCCAACTTCCAAAATGGCTTTCAAAAGGGTTTCTAAATTCCAACTTCTTCTAACTTTGATTTCTAGTATGGGTCCTCTTGTATTTAAGTTCTAATGGTTTAAATGTATTTATCTTGGTTTGAATTGATGATTTTGGTGTTAAAACTCCATGAAACTCTTTTTTATGAATACTTAAACTTTTGGCTTGAAAATGGGTTATGTGAGCATGATTTGAGTAGGGTATGAACTTGGGTATTCTTGTAATTGTCATGTTGGTGTAGATACTGCCCTAAGGGACTTAATATGGTGAAATATTGATAAATTGATTATGGGTAATAATGGTTTGATTTGTTTATGAGTTGCTCTCATTTTATATTTCTTATTATGAATTGCTATTTGAGTGGTATGGTCCACTTTATGGGTGGCGGTGCTAATTGATGAACTTGATGTTATTTAGTATGTTTTGAGTACGTATTCTTAAAGGTCTGATATGTGAAATAAATATATAGCGGAAATGGGTCTTCTATTGTGTTTGATGTAGCTTGAATTGCATGTTAGACCTAGTTTATGTCCAAATGAAGTGTATGATTATGAGAAGCATGTAGAGTGTGTAACTTGATAAATCAAGGTTAAATGAATGTGTATAACTTGATGATAATGAAATGATGCTTATATGCAAGGTGTGCACATGTACACACACATACTTTTAAGAATGTATTATGCCAAGTTGAGTAAAAAGTGGAATCTTGAGGTGGACACACTTCGTGAGTTGAGATGTAGAGTCTAGTAGCAATCTCTCCATTCCTAGTGAGCTTTCTAAGATAGACTATTATGTTGATAAATCCGTGGGGAGTTATGCCTAGCACCGAGAGGATATGAAGGAGAGGTGTATTGCACTTCGTGAGTTGAGATGTTGTAATCCAAAGTACCTCTTGAGATGAGTACTCCTCGTTAGTAAAGAGTGAGTTGCTTAGTAACAATATCCTTATCCCTTTACTATGTGCCCGCATAGGTGTAGCTATTGGAAAAGCCATGTAAACGCTAAGAAGCATGACCTTACACTAGGCAAGTAAGGATCCCTCATCCGGTAGGGGTTAATATCGGGATTCCATGTCGAGCTCTCATGGTCTTTGTCGGTTAAGCTTACTCCCACAAAAGAATTGATTTGAAAATAATTAACTTGTATATTGTTCATATTGTGTATGTATGTCGTAAAGTGATCAATCCACATTAGTTACCCATTAGGAGCACTATGTGGAGTGGTAGTATGGGATGCTACTCTCACATTGCACTTGGTGTGACCTATACCTACTATAGGAGAAGAGTACCTTCATGAAATCCGTGTGAATGAGTACTATGGTTTAGTGTTATGGATGATTATTGTGGAGTACTTGAGTAAATGGAATCCATTAGGAGCGCTAAGTGGGAGCGGTAGTATGGGATACTACTCTCACATTGCACTTGGTGTGACCTATATTTCCATGAGTATTTTGCATATGTTAGCCAAGGGCGTGTATTTGATTTCCAACAAAGTAAGCCTAAGATTTTGTAGTTTTAAGGGTCGCTTTGGTGTGCTTTGAAGGGAGGGGTAATGAATATCCCTTCTTATCTCACCTTAGGGAGTTTTAGGATAACCTTGGGTTAGGGCAACTTCGAAGGAAAAAGAGTTCATATGACTTGGACCGTGACTTTTCACTTTAAGGTCTTCATTGTAAGAATTCAAAATGTTCACTGTAATGCTTTATTCAATTTTACCATAAGTTTAGTAAGTTTATTGTAATGTTCCTCTTTGTTTACTCTAAGTTTTAGTAAAGTTGCAGTAAAGTGTTAATTGTCGATTCTTATGTTGGTTTGTTTCTAAATTTATGAATATTATACTTAAATGGCATGAAAAGCTATTTTACTAAAATGTCCCTTTTCATATGTTTTTGCATATGCCGCACTTAGTACATTGTTGTACTAAACCCATACTTTTATATACCTTACGAGTATAGGTTGGAAGCCTTTTGGGGGATCGGAGTTGAAGCTTGCGAATTCTATCTCTCAAGAATTGGGTATGTCCTCATATATTCGAGGACATAGTTTTATGTTTCTTAGTTTCTTTATTAAGATTTAAAAATGTATTTACTTTATTGTGAAGGGCCGTGTCCTTAAGATTCTAAGTTGTGACTTTAAGTTGGCTTGTGACGATAAGATTTCCTAGTATTTATGAAAAGACTTCTTCTATTATTATTATCGTGAAAAGTTTTAATTCCGCACTACTTTTCATGCTTTATATAATGAATGCTAGTTAGAGGGCTTGTACGAGACCCCAAAGTGGTCAAGTACGCCCGGTCATGATTCGAAGGTTTTCCCTAACTTCTAGGGGGTGCTTTCGGGTCGTGACAGACTTGGTATCAGAGCATAAGGTTTTGGAAAATAGTTTAAGGTCTAAAAGTATCACAAGCCACATCTAGTAGTATCTTGGTCATTGGTGTGAGTCACGACACATCCATGGACAAGAGGCTATAGGATGCTAGAAGTTTCACTTTCTTCTCTATTCTAGTATCGTGCCTTAGAGTTGAATATATAATGTGTCTTTTCTCAACCTCTTCTTTTTGTGTTTTTAGGACATGAATACGAGGAGATCGAGCGCTAGAAGGGAGGAGGGAGGTGTACCAAATGAGAGAGTCCTTCCCCGTGTTGACCAAGTACCTATTGTTGGCTTAGGGGAGGATAATGAGGAGGTTCCTCTTCAAGAACCTCAATTGCCTCCGGAACCTCAAGGACCTCAAGTGCCTCCTATGACTCAAGCTCCTTTTGTTGAGGGTGATATGACTAATGTAGAGTTGAGGGCTGCCCTAATGAACTTGACAAAACTCATGATGGCTCAAGCTCAAGTCGTCAACAATCACTTTGTGGGCCAAGCTAACCAAGGAGATAGGCCCCAACCAAATGCTAGTACTCCCGCTTCTACGATTCAAGATTTCTTGAGGATAAACCCTCCTACTTTTCATGGCACTAAGGTGGATGAAGATCCACAAGGATTCATAGATGAGGTTTTTAAGGTGGTAGATGCTATGCGTGTGACCCCCAGGGAAAAAGCGGAATTGGCCGCTTACCAACTTAAGAATGTTGCTCAAGTGTGGTATGAGCAATGGAGGGGTGAGAGACCCTTAGAAAGGGGTCCGGTTGATTGGGAGGAATTTAGAGAGGCTTTCTTAGATAGATTCTTTCCTTTAGAGTGGAGGGAGAAGAAGATGGTTGAATTCATGAACCTTCATCAAGGGGGGATGAGTGTGCAAGAGTACTCTCTCAAATTCACCCAACTCTTTAAGTATGCCACAACCATGGTAGCCAACCCTAGGTCTAGGATGAAGAAGTTTGTGATGGGCGTGTCTAGCCTGGTAGAAAAAGAGTGTCGTACGGCAATGCTTCTTAATGACATGGATATCTCTAGGCTCATGGTTTATGCGTAACAAATTGAGGAGTCAAAAATTAGGAAGATAAGACAAGAGGGTAAGAGACCTAGATCGGATGATTCTAGTCACCAAAGGCCTAAGAAGAGGTTTTATCCCCAAGATTCTTCGATGGGAAACAAGGATAGGGCTCCAAATCAATATTCTCAAGGTGGTGGTAATTCCTATGAAAGGGCTAGGTGCCCTAATTGTGGCAAGCAATATGGGGGTAAGTGTCTTGCCGGAACGGATGGTTGTTTTGCATGTGGTAATAAGGGCCACAAGATGAGGTACTGCCCAAACCTTAAATCAAGGTGGAGATATATCAATCAAGCTTCCCTAGATCGTAATGCTCCCAAGAAGAACCCTTCCTATGGGACGGGGGCTAGAAAGGATAATTTATCCGAATTGATGGTTTTGGTAAGTCTCAACTCTTTGTTATTGTTACTTTTGTGTTATGAAATGAGTTTATATGGTTTTATAGTTCATATGATTATGTCATCTTGATGAATTGCTTAAAGAATGAATTTTTAATAAAATTTGGTAGCTTGGCAGTGAACTTCACTGTAGAATTTTGACATTTTGAAGAAAGTTGTTTTGTCTTGAATTTTAGTTTCAATGTGTGTAAAAGTATTGTATATGAGCATGTTTAATGTTGGAGAAGGTAGTTCCTCCATAAAAGAAGTTTCAGGTTGAGTTTTGACTTTGTGAAGTTTGGCGAAAGTTGCCTATGTTGCTAAGTGTTGAAAGTGTGAAATGATGCTCTTTCCTAGTTGATGCTTTGATTGTTGGTGTTTTGATCATAATCTAAGTGTATTGTATTATTCTAAGTGATTCCTTGTTGTTCTTAAAATTTAAGTGTCATTCGAGGACGAATGTTATTCCAATTGGGGGAGAATATAACGCCCCAAAATGAACTAAGGTGAACTAGAGCCTCGTGGTTGTTTCTTGGGTTGACTTTAAGTTAAACGGAGTTAGTTTAGTGTCCTTAGGCAGTGTGCGAAGTTTGGAGTTCAATCAACCAAGGACGTCCATGACGTTTGGATGGTATGCCTTAGAATGTACTTGTGTGTCTTGGTGTGTTTGGATGAGTTTTACATGTTCGTTTTACTTGAAACTTGCATTAGATGTCCCTAAGACCTAGACGACTTAGTTTAAGGGTTTAACGTCCAGGCACGACCCCACCTAGGACCCACAAGGGGCCTAGATGAAGGGCCCAAGAGTTGGGCAATGTCTGCCAAAATCATTGGCCATCGACGACCCTAGGGACGGTCCGCTGGTCCCTCGACGGTCCCTCGACCTAGGGCGTCACTTGTACCAGTGAGTTGGGGTTTTGGCCATGCTTCATTTGGAGCTAAGTGTCCACCAACGAAACCTCGCCAACGGTCCGTTGGACCCTCGACTGTCTGTTGGTGAAGGTCTCGTCGGTGAGACCTGACAATGCCTGTTAAGTGGCTGCCAACTTGGGGTGTTTTATGTAAATACACCCCAAGTATTTTAAGACCCTAGGTGTATAAATTTGGTGTTTTTAGGTTACATTAAATTAGTTTGAAACCCTAGACCTAGACAAGACCCCCTCATTTCTAAATTCACACTCTCTCTCTAAAGACAAACTCTCTCAAGACTCTATTGGAAGCTAGAGGTCAAGGAAGGATAGGAGGGATGGTTGGACGTGTCTCTTCATCAAAAAATCTTGGTTTTTGGCTTGCTTAGTGAGGTATGGTATCCATTCTTGAATATCTTTTCGTTCAAGAAGCCAACTTCCAAAATGGCTTTCAAAAGGGTTTCTAAATTCCAACTTCTTCTAACTTTGATTTCTAGTATGGGTCCTCTTGTATTTAAGTTCTAATGGTTTAAATGTATTTATCTTGGTTTGAATTGATGATTTTGGTGTTAAAACTCCATGAAACTCTTTTTTATGCATACTTAAACTTTTGGCTTGAAAATGGGTTATGTGAGCATGATTTGAGTAGGGTATGAACTTGGGTATTCTTGTAATTGTCATGTTGGTGTAGATATTGCCCTAAGGGACTTAATATGGTGAAATATTGATAAATTTCTTATGGGTAATGATGGTTTGATTTGTTGATGAGTTGCTCTCATTTTATAGTTCTTATTATGAATTGCTATTTGAGTGGTATGGTCCACCTTATGGGTGGCGGTGCTAATTGATGAACTTGATGTTATTTAGTATGTTTTGAGTACGTAATCTTGAAGGTCTGATATGTGAAATGAATATATATCGGAAATGGGTCTTCTATTGTGTTTGATGCAGCTTGAATTGCATGTTTGACCTAGTTTATGTCTAAATGAAGTGTTTGATTATGAGAAGCATGAAGAGTGTGTAACTGGATGAATCAAGGTTAAATGAATGTGTAGAACTTGATGAGAATGAAGTGATGCTTATATGAAAGGTGTGCACATGTACACAAACATACTTTAAAGAATGTATTATGCCAAGTTGAGTAAAAAGGGGAATTTTGAGGTGGACACACTTCGTGAGTTGAGATGTAGTGTCTACTAGCAATCTCTCCATTCCTAGTGAGCTTTCTAAGATAGACTATTATGTTGATAAATCCGTGGTGAGTTATGCCTAGCACCGAGAGGATATGAAGGAGAAGTGGATTGCACTTCGTTAGTTGAGATGTTGTAATCCAAAGTACCTCTTGAGATGAGTACTCCTCATTAGTAGAAAGTGAGTTGCTTAGTAACAATCTCCTTATCCCTTAACTATTTGTCCGCATAGGTGTAGCTATTGGAAAAGCCATGTAAACGCTAAGAAGCATGACCTTACACTAGGCAAGTAAGGATCCCTCATCCGATAGGGGTTAATATCGGGATTCCAAGTCGAGCTCTCATGGACTTTGTCGGTTAAGCTAACTCCCACAAAAGAATTAATTTGAAACTAATTAACTTGTATATTGTTCATATTGTGTATGTATGTCGTGAAGTGATCAATCCACATTAGTTACCCATTAGGAGCACTAAGTGGGAGTGGTAGTATGGGATGCTACTCTCACATTGCACTTGGTGTGACCTATACCTACTATGGGAGAAGAGTACCTTCATGAAATCCGTGTGAATGAGTACTATGGTGTAGTGTTATGGATGATTATTGCGGAGTGCTTGAGTAAATGGAATCCATTAGGAGCGCTAAGTGGGAGTGGTAGTATGTGATGCTACTCTCACATTGCACTTGGTGTGACCTATATTTAATTAAGTGTTTTGTATATGTTAGCCAAGGGCGTGGATTTGATTTCCAACAAAGTAAGCCTAAGATTTGGTAGTTTTAAGGGTCGCTTTGGTGTGCTTTGAAGGGAGGGGTAATGAATATCCCTTCTTATCTCACCTTAGGGAGTCTTAGGATAGCCTTGGGTTAGGGCAACTTCGAAGGAAAAAGAGTTAATATGACTTGGACCGTGCCTTTTCACTGTAAGGTCTTCATTGTAACAATTTAAAATATTCAATGTAATGCTTTATTCAATTTTACCGTAAGTTTAGTAACTTCATTGTAATGTTCCTCTTTGTTTACTCTAAGTTTTAGTAAAGTTGCCGTAAAATGTTGATTGTCGATTCTTATGTTGGTTTGTTTCTAAATTCATGAATATTATACTAAAATTGATGAAAAGCTATTTTACTAAAATTTCCCTTTTCGTATGTTTTTGCATATGCCATACTTAGTACATTGTTGTACTAACCCCATACTTTTATATACCTTATGAGTATAGGTTGGAAGGCTTTTGGAGGATTGGAGTTGAAGTTTGGTAATCCTATCTCTCAAGAATTGGGTATGTCCTCATATATTCGAGGACATAGTTTTATGTTTCTTAGTTTCTTCATTAAGACTTAAAAATGTATTTACTTTATAGTAAAGGGTCGTGTCCCTAAGATTCTAAGTTGTGTCTTTAAGTTGGCTTGTGACGATAAGATTTCCTAGTATTTATGAAAAGACTTCTTCTATTATTATTATTGTGAAAAGTTTTAATTCCGCAATACTTTTCATGCGTTATGTTATGAATGCAAGTTAGAGGGCTTGTACGAGACCCCAAAGGGGTCAAGTACGCCCGGTCATGATTCGAAGGTTTTCCCGAACTTCTAGGGGGTGCTTTCGGGTCGTGACAGATGTTTGGCCTTTGATTGTGTTTCTATGAAGTTGTGAATAATATAATTACTATTGATGAAGGTTTTATGATGATTTACTCAAAATGGCATGAAGTATGATTACAAAGAAAATGTCCCTTTTAAATGCATGTTTTTGCATGGTTGCCATACTTAGTACATTCTTGTGCTAATCCCATTCTTCTCTACTTTTTACACAAAGTGTAGGTAATGGAATGCTTAAATGAGGTCTATGATTGAGGAGCTTGATAGGTGATTTTCCTAAGCTCAAGGAAAGGAATCCTTAAGTTCAAGGATGTCCTAATGTGTATTTATTGTAAAGTCTATTTAGTAATGTATAGCCTTGTATTATGTCTTAAGGGCCTTGTCCTTAATGTACTCTAAAGTTATTGAGTCTGAGATGGCAAAGAGACTTAGAGTCTAAATATGTATTATGACTTATATTTTATATATATATGATGTGATGTTTCTAGCATATGATTTGCTATGAAAAGTTTTAAATTTTCCTCTAAATTTACTATGCTAATGCAATGAATGATATGAGAGGCTTGTCTTAGACCTCTGAGAGGTCGACGATGCCGGTTATAATCCAAGATTGTATCCTATCTCCTAGGGTATAGTTTCGGGTTCTGACAAACTTGGTATCAGAGCATGAGGTTTATAAAGTGGTCTTAGGTTCTAAGAAGTCTCATATTGCCACGTCTAGTAGAGTCTTGTATCATTGGTGGTGAGTCGCAACACATCAAATGGTATGAAAGGCTATAGGATGATAGAATTTCCCTTCTTCATCATTCTCAGATCGTGCCATAGAACTTAACTCTATAAGATCTCTCTCTTATGTTTTCTTGTCCGGTGGTCTTTTAGATGTGATTGCTTGGATGAGATTGCTCTATGCTTGAGGGAGAAAAGGTAAGTTTAAAATGTTTATCTTTGTTTTATGGTTTGAATGAGTATGTGTGAAGGTGACACTTGTATTTATTTGATGAT
Organism: Solanum sitiens; assembly: GCA_016801875.1. Lineage (NCBI taxonomy): Eukaryota > Viridiplantae > Streptophyta > Magnoliopsida > Solanales > Solanaceae > Solanum > Solanum sitiens. The sequence continues at coordinate 382,941 of JABWTJ010000746.1, forward strand.
GTATAAACTAACTAAGGTGACTTGAAGGGTTAACTAGACTTAGCTAGGGGTATGGGACTCTACTTATGTCTTGCACTAGTTTGCCTTGATGGAGACCTTAGGAGGTTAATATTATGTATGTGTATGATGATAAATGTGAATGTCCTTATGTGATGATCTCTATGCTTATAAACATGTAACTAGCCTAGTGAGCTAAAGATATGGAGTTATCCATGCATGAATGTTATAGATGAGTGGAGTATGGTGCTAATTGTAGTTCCTGTTAGGTTACTTGATTTAGTAGAGTTAAGGGGCTTTACTTGATCATTGCACATGTTAACTCTATGGGGATTATGATTGGTTATCTTACCTTACTATATATGAAATATCTCTTATTTGATTATATGATGCCAATTATGGCAATATATGAAATCTAAGTGAAATAGCAAGTTATGTCGAATGATGTATGTCATGATATAGTTAAAGCATGCTAGAAGTTATGGTGGTTAAAGTGAATTCTCTTAGATTGTTGTATTCCTATATGGTTTTGTATGATGGTAGCCAAATACTAGGATTTGAACTTGGAATGTTTAATAACTACCTATGGAACCATGCTATCCTATGGCTGTATGTGATTAAAATTCTGCATTGTTTTCCTTTGTATATAAGTGGTATTTGATGCGTTGTTAGTATAAACTGGAGTATTTTGTAGATACTTAATCCTAGTTGTAAAGATAGTATGCATGACTATGAAGGATGAGTTGGTAAAGCTTTGTATCTTATATTTCCATGCGTGTTCCATCAAATGTCTAAATGTTGCATTTTTGGATATTTGGAAGCAGGCTCACTATAAAGACTAGGCAACTTATTGTAACATATTTGGAGAACCAACTAAATTGTCCTTTGATTGGATGTTGTAGAAATATGTGTAGAATTGATGAATATGAACATGATAAAGAATGTGGCAAGGAAATTTGCTATTTAGATTGAAGAATGAGAATCTTATGACATGATGAGTCATAGAGTCATTTCTAATCTTCTTATTGTGTTATGAACCTCCTTGTTGTTTTCCTCAAACGATGTATGACCTTAGTGTCAATTGCATTGTAAGAAGACCTTATGTGAATTGAATAGTATGATCAAATTGATGGTTTAGGATAATTTGCCAAAAATGATAAGGTTTAGAATGCCTTAGTGTTGTTAAATTGAATTAATGAAAATTCCCTCTAAAATAGTTATCACTTTAAGTGATGAATATGAAGGTTGTATAGTTAAGATCCTCTATAGGTTGGGTTAAGTTGCTCTTAATTGGGTTTAACCAAAGTGGGGGATGGTGTTTGAGTAGTGAGGTTGTAGAAATTGTCTACATTGTCCTTCTATTCTTACTTGAATTGGAAAATAATGAATTCTTAGTAAGCTTGTTCATGAATATAGTATTGCATAAAGTGTGAATTGTATGACCTTTATAGGATTGGTATGAATTGATTGACATCATCTTGGGGACATGGTGAATTTTCCAAAGAGCATGAAAGGAAATTTTTGATAAAGTCCATGTTTTCTCTTGTTGAATTACATCTTGATATTCTAGTTGTGCATTTGACTTCATGAGATAAGACAAAGAACTTGGTAATAGTCACTTGTGAGGTAAATTGTTTAGTCTTATAATGGAAATCGAGTCTCTTTAAAATGAAATATGTTGAGTCTCTTGAAAATTGTATGTCTTGTATGGTTTGAGAAGCATGATTGTAGGCTCACCTTTGAAGAATGAAAGCATGTTTAGCTAAGTGTTAATGTGTGTGCCTATGATTTGTGATATTCTTCTCAAGTGATACTTACAATGAAGGTAAGTACTATGATAGAAATTGACATTTGTGTCAAATAACTTTCTATTTGTTGTAAGGTGCTTGCTGTGACTTACCATTTAGACTTAACTAGGAAGAATTCATGCTCATGCCTTGGTTTAAAAGTTGGGATTTCTCATTTTAAAAGAAATTGACCTAGTACTTTGCTAATGTGTGAACTCATGATACATGCAAGTGTGTTGAGGAGCAAGACATTCCTCCATGTACACTACTGAGAATGATATGGTTGAGTATGACCATCATGGCACTAGTTCTAACTAATGAATATTTTTGTTGATGCAATTAACTCAAGTCTATGTGCATTGAAGTATGAGCGCCTACTTGTTTTGAGTATTGTTAAAATCTGCCAATATGTTGCCTTGCAAGATTATATCTTAATGAATTAAGGTGTAATGACCATGTAATGATTAAGAGAAGTATGTTCCTCCTATGAACATAATAGGAGCCTCTTTGATTAATGCATTAAGGGTGAGTGAATTGAAGTTTTGCTTGCTTATGTGCATTGAGTGCTAAATGTTGTGAAGTTGTGTTCCTTTTAAAGTTTGGTACATTAGTTTCTTTGTGATGATTTTATGAATATGATGAACTGCTTTATGATGCATTGAAGTCCTTGTTGTGATTAAAGTGTCCTAAGTGTCATTCGAGGATGAATGTTCCCAAGTGGGGGATATTGTAAGACCCAAAAATCAGATAGGGTTTCTAGAGCCTAACAAGTTCTTATTAAAGTTATAAGTTCCTAAAATGACTTATTATATTGTATAGAGGTAGTGTGCAAAGTTTGAAGTGATTTGGAAGTCGAACGTCAAGGGACGTCCAAGACGTTCGATGATTAGTCGCTTATGTGCCTCATGTATGCATGCATGCCTAAATCTGTATGAAATGAGTCTAATAAGTCTTGAAATGGTTTAAAATGATGTTTACTGTTGTTATATGAAGTTTCGTGAAGTTTGGAGGTCAAACGCCCAAGAACGTCCAAGGCGTTCGAAAGATAGCCCCTAAGACGTTCATTGTATGTCATGTTGGGGCCAAGGCTGTTTGGACATCTTCTAGGTGTTTGTTTTGGATGAAATTTATTTGGAAGGTATATAACATGTTAAGGTTTATAATCGCGTTGGAAACGTTTGGGTATGATTTCTAAAGAGGCCCCAAAAGAAGGACCCAAAGCTGCTTAAGACACTGCCTGGGCAGTGTCTATTGACTGACCCAACGACGGATCGTTGGTCCACAAACGGCCCGTCGACCAGGTCTTGTCGAGGGGAACAAGCCTTGGGCATGTATTAATCCGATAATTTGTCTAAGTACCCAACAACGTACGTCAAGCACGGCCCGTCATGGCCTTGACACCCCGTCGTTGCCATCGTCGTGGGTGCCTGCAACTGGCAGCCTGCGTGCTGTTAATAAAAGGGGTGAATGGGAAATTCACCCCACGTCCTAAACTGATTATTATGGGTTTATTTAAGTAATTTTGGGTATATATAAGTCATCAAAAACGTGATCAACCCATTATAAAATCAACCCTCATGTTTTAAGCTTTTCCCTCCCAAAATACTCTCTCTAGAAACCACCATTGTTGGTGAAGCTCAAGAACAGATTCAAGCTGGGTTTTCCATGGATGAATCATCAAGTTTAAGAGGTTTTCAACAAATAAAAGGTATGGAAATCCTTCATAATCAAGTAACCTTTCACTTGGAGAGTTCTTCTCTACGTTTTTCAAAGAAATCTTATGATCAAGTTTCCAATCTTCCAATTTAGCAATGGGTTCTTTCTCAAAACGTTTTTAATGATTAAATCATGATTAATTGAAGTTAATACAGTGGTTTTAACATGAATTTTACTCCAATTGCATGATGAACCCATGTTCCTTCCAAAAATTGCTTTAGCTCTTGCATGGGCTTTGTGATTATGGGTTGTTCTTGATTAAATGTGATTCTCTTACGTTGAATTGCTTGTTTTTATTGTTATTTACCTTAATTAATGGTGAATTGATGATGATCAGTCCATGATGATAAATATATGAAGATTTGAACGTGAATAGCCTATGTTTCTACATGTTGCCTTGAAGTCGATTGTGAGATCGGTTGTGTAGAATGTTGGTTATGTATGAACGGCTGTAGCTACTGTTTTAGGGTGATATAATGGATGAATTTTGTAGGTATAAATCCTTATGATCAAATTAAGAAAGGCTTTCATGAATGGATCTAGATTCCTTTAGTCTATGAAGTCAAAAAGCTAAGTGTGTGATAGATCTTGAATTGTGGTTAGATGAAGCATGATTTCGTCTTCATTTCTTATCTAATTAGCTACTGACTAATGAGTGTATTGTTGATAAAATATGAATGATTATCAAAGCCTTAGAGAGTTCATAGTATTGGTAAAGTATTCTATACTCTAGCAAATCGATAAGCCTAAATGCCTATGTTGTAACCTTAATCTTGAAGGTAAGTAATTATGATTAAAATATGATTAAATGTAGGTTTAGATAATGCCTTAGACTTATAATATGTATGAAATATGATATAAAATCAATTCAAGGGAAATTAGCTAATGATCTATGTTGTTCTACTTTACTAGTATATTGTTATGTTGTATTATGTTATAGTATAATCTTGTAGCGACTTGTACATAGTTTCTTATATGTTTAAAGTACATTTAGATACTGCTATATATATTAATTATTGATAAACAAAGTGTTGATCAATGAGTATCAAAGGTTGAGGAGTTGGTAAGAATGCTTATCTTCCTCTACTCTTCTACTTCTCTATTCTTCTATAATAATGTTGATAAAGCCTTGTATGGCATTGTGTGGTATGGTCGACTTATGGTGGCGGTGTTTACTTTATTGTCATTATATATGTGTTGACCATTGCCTTGAAGGCAAATTGATGAACTTATGAACATGTGCTTAAGATGATACTATGAGAAGCTTATGCCTACTTTCCTATTCTAGTTGTGATCTAGGTTGTATAGCTATTGTACAAGCATGTGTATATTCATGTTAGGGTAGAGTATAGGTGCTGCCATTGATGTGTTAAAAGGGTTAATAATCCTTTACCTATGTACCCCTATATGAATGCATGAATAGTACAAGTTAGGAGTCTTAAGTGTATTATGAAGTTGGCTTGTCTCCTATGTTATTGTGTGTTGTGTGGCCTATGCTTGATGAAGTATTATGATCTAAGAGGGTGGCTTACTCAAGGTGTTGTTGATAGCCATTATGTGATCATGTTGAACAATGTACACACACTCACACTTCATGCATGCTTAAAAGTAGTAAAGGTTCATGGTGTCTAAATGAAAAGGTAGTTGTCATATTCACTATTGTCTACTACTATGCATGTTAAGTTTATGTATATGAAGGTATGATATGTTTCCTCAACTAGGATGACTTGATAGGTTTTCTAGTGTGGGCAAGGGTATGGGACCTTGTCTATGCATTGCACATGTGTACCTTGATAGGATAGTTCCTAGGTTTGGTTACTATGCACATGTTAAAAGAATATATGAACATGTTATGAATATGCATGATGAGGTATGAATATGTAAGTACGATCATGTGTGACATAATGTGTTATGTGAAAGATTTGTTCACATCTATGTATACACTCACAGACATGGATGATGATCTAGTAAATGAGAGAGGCCTTAAAAGGTGTGCCTAAGAATACTCTAAACTAGATTGATGCTTGAATATGCTATAAGCATATGAGGAAGGAATATTCTAAAGCTTATGTTTTATAAATAAATGTAATAAAGGTTTTTTAATAAAAGGGAACTTAGCTTAGGACCGAGTGAACTTGACAGTGGGAGATGATGAATTGTCCATGAAAGGAAAGATTCATCCTAAAGTTGCCCATGTGATGTTAACTCCCTTGTTTATGGGATATGTCATCTAAGGGATTCCCATGAGGAGCGGCCCACTTTACCACATGGTATGAATAGGGATTTCTACCTCTTAGTTCTTGAACTATGTTGCCACCATAGGATACTAGCTAGTGGATTCCACCTAAAAAGCTATGTTTTAATGGGTTCTACCTTGGCCGGTAGACCACCTTCCATCGGTGTAAGGTTTGATGACACTGGATTCCATGTTTAGCATCACATGGTCAATGTCGGTTGAGGTTATAGTTCCCTAAAGGTAAAATGGACAATGGAAGAAATTAAATAGGATCCTAACTAGGAGGACTTAAGGTATGTTACTTAGAATAGATGGAAGTAATTAAAACCATCTAGACATTGCACAAGTGACTCCTTAGGAAGTCTTAGGATGGTGCCCTAATGCATATGATTATGTAGGTGTCCTTTATGTATGACATTGTAGTCTTGGTTTAACTATGTCTATATTGTATTATACTTCTATGATTGTATATGTTGTCTTGTGTAGAAAATATGTACGTTTCCTTGTGGCCTTAAGGTGATGCATTGCACCAAGTATCACTAAAGGGTTACTTGGGAAGTTAATGAATTGAAAGGAAGAGTTCACTATTAAGAGATTTGAGTTCACTGTAAAGTGACCTCAAATGGGACTTAAATTCTATAAGTGCTTTTCTATGATGTTTGGCCTTTGATTATGTTTCTATGAAGTATGTGAATGATATAAATACTATTGATGAAGGCTTTATGATGATTTACTCCAAATGACATGAAGTATGATTTCAAAGAAAATGTCCCTTTTAAATGCATGTTTTGCATGGTTGCCATACTTAGTACATTCTTGTGCTAATCCCATTCTTCCCTACTTTTTACACAAAGTGTAGGTAATGGAATTCTTAAATGAGGTCTATGATTGAGGATCTTGATAGGTGATTTTCCAAAGCTCAAGGAAAGGAATCCTTAAGTTCAAGGATGTCCTAATGTGTATTTATTGTAAAGTCTATTTAGTAATGTATAGCCTTGTATTATGTCTTAAGGGCCTTGTCCTTAATGTACTCTAAAGTTATTGAGTCTAAGATGGCAAAGAGACTTAGAGTCTAAATATGTATTATGACTTATATTTTATATATATATGATGTGATGTTTCTAGCATATGATGTGCTATGAAAAGTTTTAAATTTTCCGCTAAATTTACTATGCCAATGCAATGAATGATATGAGAGGCTTGTCTTAGACCTCCGAGAGGTCGACGCCGCCGGTTACAATCCAAAATTGTATCCTATATCCTAGGGTGTAGTTTCGGGTTCTGACAACCCTAAGTGCGGGATGGTGATGAACTGGTAAGGTTATAGATATTGTCTACCTTGTCCTTCTATTCTTACTTGAACTTGAAAATAATGAATTCTTAGTAAGCTTATTCATGAATATAGTCTTGCATAAAGTATGAATTGCATGACCTTTATATGTTTGGTGTTTATTGATTGGCATCATCTTGAAGACATTATGAATGTTCCAAAGTGTATGAATGAAATTTTTTGATAAAAATTCATGTTTTCTCATGTAGATTTGCATCTTGATATCATAGTTGTGCATTTGACTTCATGAGATAAGATAAAAAACATGGTAGAATTCACTTGTCAGGTAAATTGTTTAGCCTTATGTCACGACCCAAAATCGAGCCGCGAGTGGCACCCACACTTATCCTACTATGTGAGCGAACCAACCAATCTATAACCCCAACATATTGAACATAATACAAAGCGGAAGACTTAAAACTCATTAACGAAAACAATTAAATAACTTCTAAAATTTATAACCCATTATCCCCAAAATCTGGAAGTCATCATCACAAGAACATCTATCCTCAAGTTACTAATCTAAAAGTATCTAAGAAGCTAAAATAAATAAAAGGCTAGTCCATGCCGGAAGTTCAAGGCATCAAGACATTGAAGAGAAGATCCAGTCCAAGCTAGAAGCATTAGCTCACCCTGAAATCCGGTGTAGTGAAGACTGGCTAGAATTGCTGCCGAGTTGAAGACGACGGTACGTTTGCTGCATTCCCCAAATAACAAAGAAAGAAACAACAAGTAGGGGGTCAGTACAAAACACAAGTACTGAGTAGGTATCATCGGCCAACTCAAAATAGAAAACAGTATATATCAGTTCATATCATAAATCAACTACAATACTCAACATGTAGCAACAAGTACTATAACCATCAATAAGTACTACCAAGTTCATCCATAAGGACTCAAGCCTCAATACCACACTCATTTTGGGAATTAGGTTCATTACATTGAGTAAATTAACATCTCTCAAGATTCATTATCTTTCTTCCTCTTGTGTCGGTACGTGACACTCCGATCCCATACTACTATGTGTCGGTACGTGACACTCCGATCCCCTAATTCTACGTGTCGGTTCGTGACACCCGATCCCCTAATACTATGTGTCGGAACGTGACACTCCGATCCCCTAATTCTACGTGTCGGTTCGTGACACCCGATCCCCTAATACTATGTGTCGGACGTGACACTCCGATCCCCTAATTCTACGTGTCGGTTCGTGACACCCGATCCCCTAATACTATGTGTCGGAACGTGACACTCCGATGACACCCGACCCACTAATACTATGTGTCGGAACGTGACACTCCTATC